>CM076578.1:1274787895-1274874537 GCA_034641835.2 Pinus albicaulis
GGCTCCAAAGCTTGGTTTGATGTTACATCGTCATTTGGCTAGCCAATCGGCCAAATCACGGGACCCTAACATAGCCCACACTCTATGTTTATTTCTAACCTGCCGCATTTACTTACCTTTGCCCATAACTTCGCACCCGCAAATTTTTTGTTTTATCCTTAAGCCCTTCACCATAATTTATTTCCCCGTCAATGTAATATCAGCAGGACCCACACTTACCTTCACCGCATTACCCAAACACCATGAAAACCATTGATATTTCACTTTATCGCCTTCTCACATCTCTGTCGTTTACTTCCCGCATACCGCAACCCACAGGTTTTAAGTTTTAACCCTTAAGAATTTTTGTTGAAAATAAGTTTCCACCGATGCGATCTGGCGAGACCTACAAACCTCACCACACTTCGCAAGTTTTTTTAACCTTTTAAGCTGCCCGCAGCTACGCACTTTGCAAGTTTCAAGTTTTAACTTTATGCCACCCGAAAGTACCATGAAATGTGTAAAGGAGTAGGGAAAGAAAATAAATCATCCATGTATTCCCCAACTAGAGAGTGATTATTGTATGCTATATTGCAAAATATATTTTTTGTATGTAAATTGAGTTACATTAAAATTGTGTGTAACATGTGTGCATAAGATGGTCTTGAAACTAGTAAGTTCATGAATCCATAAGACTGCAAGGTCATTAGCATCATCATAATCATTTTCGTCGTCTTCATTATAATCATAAAAAATTCCATCATTATTATCGTTGTTGTCACCATTAGCATTATCATCATAATCACCATTCATTTCATCATCATCTTCAGCATTGTCATCGTCATGATTATCGGTATTGTCATCAATTTTTCATAATTATCAGTGCCGTAAGAAATATCATCAATCCAAAAATGTGATGAGTGTTAGAAAATGGTTGTTTAGAACACATGTAATATATGCATGAGAAATAACAACTTTACAGATCATCATCATCATCATCAACACCATTACCATCGTCATTATCATTGTCATCATCCCCATCATCATCACTAATGTAATTTCTATCATCATTGTTGTCATCGTTGTCATGGACATCATCATCATTGGCATTGTCAATATCATTCATGCCATTATTTTGTTGATAATGACCTAGATGACAATGATAATAATGACGATCATATGATGATGAATTTGATGATAATGATTATGATTATGACAATGAAAACATTTTAAAATTGGGAATATTTTCCATGGTTATTAGCTTGCCATCATCATAATCATTGTCTTCATCATCTTCATCATCATCATCATCATCATCATTGTCATTGTCATTGTAACCACCATCGTCTTTATCTTCATTTTCATTATCATCATAATCACCATTAATGTCATCATCATCATATTCCTTATTGTCTTCATCATGGTTATTGGCATTGTCATCAGTTGTTCATAAAGGTCAATGTCATAAGAAATATCATCAATGCAAAAAAATTGTTGAGTGTTGGAAAATCAATGCAAAAGCAGACGCAAAAATGGGTGCAACTGTGGATGAAAAATTGGCTACAAAAGTGGATGAAAAAATAGATGCAATAGTCAATACAAAATTGGACACAAAATACGATGCAAATGCGGATGTAAAAGTGGAAGCAAACATGGGTGCAATAGTAGGTGTGAAACTTGGTGCAAATTATGGTGAAAAAAGAAGAAGATGCAACAACGGACAAAAAAAGGACACAAACTTGGATGCAAAAAGGAGGAAAACTTGGATGAAAAATAAGATGCAAAAAATGAAGTAAAAATGGATGCAAACATGGGTGGAACAATGGACACAGAATTAGATTCAACAGTGGATGCAATAGAATTAGGTGCAAAAGTAGATGTAAAATTAGACACAAAACTTCATGCAAAACCTGATGTCAAAAGGGATGCAAAAGGGGATGCAAAAAACACACAATATTTGATGCAAACTTGGACAGAAAATAGGAGGAAAATGTGGACGCAAAAATAGAACCAAATGTGGGTGCAATGGTAGGCATAAAAGATGGCACAAATTTCAGCACAAAAAAATTGGATGCAAAAGTAGATGCAATAATAGACAAAAAACATGCAAACACGGATGCAAATCAAGATGAAAAAAATGAATCAAAAGTGGATGTAAACATGGGTGCAACTGTGGACACAAAATTGGATGCAAAAATCAACGCAACGAAAGTAGATATGCAAAACTTGATGCATAAACCCGACACAAAAGTGGATACAAAAATATATGCAATATTTGATGCAAATTTGGATGCAAAAGAGGATGGAAATGCAGATACAAAAGTGGAAGAAAATGTGGGTACAACAATAGATGCAAAACATGGCGCAAATCGTGGCACAACAAAAGTGGATGAAAAAGTGGATGTAATGACAGAAGCAAAAAAATACGCAAATTTTGATGCAAAAGAAGATGCCAAAAGGGATGCAAAAGTGGATGTAAACATAAGTGCAATAGGGGATGAAAATTTTGATGCAAAAGTGGATGCAACATAATTTGATGCAAAAGTAGATGCAAAACTTGATGCAAAATATGACACAAAATTGGATACAAAAAAGGATGCAAAAATAAATACAAACTTAGATGCAAAAGTAAATGCAAACGTGGATGCAAAATTAGAAGCAAAAGTGGACACAATAACAAATGCAATAGAGGATGCAAATGTGGATGCAAAACTAGATGCAAAAGTGAATGCAACAAAAGTATATGCAAAAATAGATGCAAAAATAGGTACAAACCTTGACACAAAACTTAGTGTAAAGGGGGATGCAAAAGAGGATGCAAAAAATGATTCAAAAGTTGATGCAACTGTAGGCTCAAAAAGTGGATGCAATAGAGGATGAAAAAGTAGGTGAAACAAAATTCGGTGCCAAACTTGACATAAAACCTGGCACAAAACTTGGTGCAAAAAATAGATACAAATTTTTCAACACCTTACCATGTGTTGGCATACTTGTCTTTCTTGAAGAATGGCCACAAATTGGTAGTTTTCAAGATTTGAAACCTTGTAATGGTTTCTAACCCGTGCAACCTTTGTGTAGATAAATTTAGACAGTAAGAGAATATTCGTACCAACAAAATTAAAATATTATATTATTTCTTTTTTATTATGACCTCTCCCAGGTTATAAACCACAGTCAAATTCTTGTAATGATATGGAAATGTTCTAAACCAGAGGGGATGTAATTTGAGGTTCTTCTTTTAGTGTTCTTTCTTTGATACAATTATGGATCGGTGCCAACTTGTAATTTTAAATTATAGTTCTTATCGTCCTTACTTTATATGCCATACATTTGAATACAATGACTCATGCTTATTTTCTGTGTGTATATTTATTACGATTTTTTTTCTAGCAACTCTCGCATTAGTGTTTTAACATCCATAGTACAAACATATTAAAAAAAAATTATTCTTATCTTAAATTACCAGCTACGACAGTAATTTTTAACTTAATTTTACACAACAAATATTCATGCAATTGACCTTGCAACCTCAAACTATTTATTAGTGCTATGTTTTCTTAAGGTTTAGTGCAGAAATGTGTTAAGTAATCTTAGGACTTATATTTTAATCTTAATACATTGTTTTTATATTTTCCAACTTGGCTTTTCCGTTTAATGAGACTTGTATCACGGTACCCTCCAGACTTGATGCCAGTCTTTCCTTGCCTTAAATTCAATCTAATTCGGAATTAATTTCCACGCACCATTTCGTGGTATGGCACTCGGCGCGATTTAAGCCAAGTTCTTGGAGTATTTTCCATTCAAGGAAATTTCATTTATTACGATTACGCTTGTCTTCTTCTCCATCATAGATATTTGTACTTCGACATCCAACAATGGCTAGAGTCTTTAGGGTTTCAAGGTAATGACTACCTTGGTAACTACTTTTATAAACCACTCTGCATTCCAATCCGTTCCTCTAGTCATCAGATTTTGGTGTCTTCCATCAGACATCTGCTATCACCGAAGGTTATCCTGGCTTTTGTTCCTCTTTGGATGTGGCCGAAACTAATTCATTCATTCGCCATATGGAATGGGCCTTAATTTACTAGTATTTGAATCGGCAACATTCTACCAGGTAACGTATACAATACTGTGAAATTTTCGTTGTAAAACTTGCCTGTATGAGCTGCAGCTATTTGAATTTTTATTCTTTTACAGGATTATCTACTTAATCATTTCCTCCTTCTATTGTTAATTTATTTTCCGACTATCAAATATGCGATATATATTACTATGTAGAGGTCTAGGGTCAAATGGGATTCTACGGCTGAAAAACTGCTAACCATCTGCTACAGTCAAGGTTATGGTGGTTTCATCGAGTTGTAATTCTACATAAAAAGAAAAACCATTCACACATTTATCATTGGATTAATTTTAGTCTCAACGATTATACCCATTAACCCCTTAATCTTTTTTTTTTTGGGTTGCAGAATGGATCCCTCCAAAGTTTCCACACAAAGACCACTACAGGTTAGCCAGGTTAATATGGTTTTTTTTTTTTCTCTTTTCCTCTTTATAATTTTGTTTCCAGGATTTTGCAAACAATATCTAACTGATCCTTTCTCTCTGCGCAGGTATCCATTTAAATATCTGTGAGAATGAACTTCTAGAGAGGAAGTGTCTTTGTTGGCTGCTACTAAATAATTTATTGTGCTTCATTCAATAGGTATTACTCTCATGATTTGGATAGGACTTCGAATCCTTCAGGGCTTGAGACTTTAATTCTTTCAACCCCCTGTAATTTGTTTATCCATGATTTTTATTATACTTTCATAGCTACTTCTCGCAGAGGACTATACTTTATTAAATACTATTTCCACAGTTAAGATTTGTAATTTATTAACAATTTTGTAATGGGTCTAAGGTGAGGTTTCATTTTGGTGGCCTATTTCTCAATTACAATCATTATATTTTAAAGATGTTGGATTAAAAGGATTTAGCATCATCTTTCTGTAAATCTTCGGTGTACAACAAACATGAACTCTGTCCTGATAAATTCCTCTTATGAATACAACTTTTCTTTTTCTTTAAAACTCATGACTCTAGAATTCTCGATATTTTCTTGTGATGTTTATGAGTGAGATTTTTCTGATCACTATTTTATGGAAAACTTAAAAAATTTTAAACGTTTTCTTTTCTTGTCTATTTTGTATCAATTAGCTTGATTTTACATATTCAAAGATGCTCTCCTACTTGCTGTTTATTTAAAAAAAAAAACTAAGCAAATAAAATTATTAATTATAAATTGACTAGTTCATCAAATTCTTTATATTCTCCATTTTTTTTTGATGGCATATAGTTTGCAATGGTTCTCATATTTTTTTCCTGGAAATGTCCGTTTTTCTATCGGTTTAATACATCTCACAGTAATATATAAGTTTTACAATATAAATTCTTATTTTTCTGGGTTGCAAGTTTATGCCTCTTCACTTCTGTTAGCTATTTATTTCATTGCAGTGATTTCTTGCCTTGCATATGTAAATATAAATTTCCTTTAGAAGTCGACCGGACCGATGGATTTCCTGTCTGAGTATAGTTTATGAGATGGAAGAAACAATCCAAAATTTCGGAACAACAGAACTCAGGAATTCGGTAAAGCTTCCTTATGTTTTTCCAGTTTCTACCTAAAAGTTGCTTATGATGAATTCTAGTTACAAAAATTTTCATACCATGATTTAGTAACCATATATACAGCATGATAACCAACCTTTGCTTACCAGAAAACTCATTAACCCTTCTTTCCATAAACTGAATATATTTCCTTTGCTAAACAGAGAACATCAACATTTATTTACTGTATCAATAGTATGTTTCTCTTTTTCTGTAATTATTCATTAACCAGGATCTACTTCTAGAAAATCACAGCATAACCTTAACTAATCATATCAACATCTATCCATGGGTTACTTTCGCAATATGATATATTTTTGCTATACGTAGTTATTTGACAGTTCCTCCCTACACGTAGGATAGGCAATTGTGTCCCACTCCCCCCCCCTCCCCGTGCTCCAATCCTGAGCCAAGTAGAAGAAAACAGTATGCAGAAGGGATATCGGGACTCCAGTCCAATCCACCTTCTAGAAAGTGCAGGATATCTAAGAGTGATTTCCCACTGGTTCCTCCAGCTTAGGAACAAAATACAACTCTCTCTCCTTCTTCACTTTTTTCACACCTAAGTCATAACCCCATTTCCTCCTAGGGATTCCCTTTTATCCATAGAGGAAAAGTAACTGACCAAACTGTTTATTCTCTTAACTACTTTTCAGTTGGAATAAATTAATTTTACCTTCAGTCTTTCACTCATGGAACCAATTCCATAGCAAGTTCATTAATCAACTTTAATCTCTGTTCACAATATATTATTTTCAAAATAATAACAGTAAATATTTTAAAAGTCTTTAACAAATAACTTAACCAATAGTTAATAACTAAACCAGTGGTTACAACTTCCCCCCCTAGAATTGAACACTGTCCTTGGTGTTCTCATTCTGCTTCAGCAAAAAGTTCTAGGTAGGCTTCTCGAACAAAACCTTCATCTTCCCAGGTAGCCTCTTCTGGGCCAAAGTGCCTCCATTGCATTTTAACCTGGGCGATGGCTCATTTACGAAGCATGATTTCCCTCCAATCGATTATACATTAGGGTTTGACCAGAAACTCGTCGTCCGACTTGACCTGCAAACGATGAGTTTGAATTAGTTTTACTCATAAATATTAACATCTTTACCTAATATGGTATCATATTCTACCTGAATGTTCTGCCAATGAATTATGTGCTTTGGATCGTGAATGTATTGATTCAATAATGATACATGGAATATGTTATGTATGTGAATATGACCGGGTAGTGCCAATCGGAAAGCACGGGTCCTGCCCTTTCCAATATTTGGAAAGGGCCACAAAACCTGGGAGCTATCTTGGCACACAACGTCCATCTAAAAGTGCTTTTCTTTGGCTTGATTCTTACATACACATGGTCCCCCACTTCAGATTCATGATAAGTCCTTTTTTAATCTTCATACACTTTTGGCCAATCCTGCGCTGCCTTCAAATTTTGTCGGATCTTCTTTACTTCTGTTTCCATTTCAGCTAGCATATCTGGTCCTAGCATCAACTTAGTTTTTGGGCTACTCCAGTTAATAGGAGTTCTGCACTGTCGGCCATATAACACTTCAAATGAACTCATATTAAGTGACTCCCGGTAGCCGTTATTGTATGCAAACTCCACAAAGTGTAAATGTTCTTCCCACTTAGTTGGTTGTTGCATTACATACATACGTAACATGTCCTCCAGATTTTTATTTACTTGCTCTGTTTGTTCATCCGTTTGCATATGGTAGGCAGTGTTGAAGTTAATTTGAGTCCCGAAACCTATAAACAATGTCTTCCAGAATGCTAAAGTAAATTTTACATCCTTGTCAGATATGATAGTTTTTGGAATACCATGCCATCTAAAGATCTCTCGTATGAATATGTCCGCTATTTGCACCGTTTTATAAGTGGACTGCACAGGTATAAAGTGTGATGATTTTCTTAATAGATCCACCACTACCATTATAGAGTCATTATTCTTCCTTGAATTTGGTAGTCCTGTGATAAAATCTAACGATATCACTTCCCATTTCCACTCAGGTATCGGTATAGGCTACATCAACCCAGCTGGGTGTCGGTGCTCCGCTTTCACCTGCTGGAATTCCATACACTTGTTTAGATATTCTTCAATATCTCTCCTCATACTTGGCCAAAAGTAATTCTTCCTTATTGTTGTTAACATCCTATGATATTTCGGATGTCTAGAGTAATTACTTGGATGATCTTCATTCAAAATAAAATCCTTCAATTCCCCTCTATTCGGAACAAAAATTCTCTTTTTGTAAATCAGTAAACCATCGTTATCAATTTCATAATAAACATACTTTCCTTGGTCTTTGAATTCTCTTGCTTTCTGCCACATAAACTTATATTCAGGATATTTATCCGCTTCTGCTTTTATTTTCTCCAGAAATTAGCACTCAACTTGATTATAGTACATCTCATAAATACCGTGCATTTTTCTACTTAATGCATCAAATACTCTATTCTCCTCACCTTTGAAATCTTGCATATCGATATAAAATTTGTCAGGAAGGCATTTGAACTTGCCTGGCGAGAATTGAGATTAGTTTTCTTAAAATAGCTAGTTAAGTTGTTGTGATCCATTTTAAGCACAAATATTTTCATGAGCAAGTAGTTCCTCCATACTCGGAGTGCATGCACTACTGCTGTCAACTCTAAGTCATAAGCAGAGTATCGCTGCTCATGCTCTTTTAGCTTTTGTGACTCATAGGCTACCACTTTACCTTCTTGTGACAAAATCTCCCCAACTACTTCTTTGCACGCATCCGCGAAGACCTCAAACTCTTTATTAAGATCAACTACCCTTAATATCGAAGCGGTAGTCAATAACTGTTTTAGTTTTTCAAAACTGCCTTGACATTCCTTTATCCATTTAAATATCTTTCCTTTCCTTTGTAATGAAGTGATTGGAAAAGCAATTTTTGAAAAAATTTCAATGAACCACCGATAATAACCAGCTAATCCCATAAAGGATCGAATATCTGCCACACTTTGAGGTACTTTCCATTCCATAATCATCCTTATCTTCTCAAGATCAACTGTAATACCTTTAGTAGAAATAACGTGACCAAGGTATTGTATTTCTTCCTTGAAGAAATCATAGTTGCTAAACTTAGCGTACAACTGGTACTTTCTTAACATTTCCAGCACTATCCGTAGGTGTTCCTTATGTTCTTCCGCATTCTTAGAATAAACTAGAATGTCATCAATAAAAATTAACACAAAATTATCCAAATAAGGGTGAAATACACTATGCATTAACCTCATAAAGGTTTCTAGTGCATTAGTCAACTCGAAAGGTAGCACCACAAATGTGTAGTGTCCGTACCTTGTACGAAAAGAAGTTTTATGTATCTCTTCGTCCTTTATCTGGATCTGATGGTATCCTGACCTTACATTTATCTTTGAAAACACTGTTGCTCCCTTTACCTGATCAAACATATCATCGGTTCGCGGTAAATGATATCGGTTTTCACAGTTAGTTTATTAAGCTGACAGTAATCTATGCACATTCTCATGGTTCCGTCTTTCTTCTTCACAAATAGCATAGGTGCTCCCCAAGGGGATACACTTGGTTGAATATACCCTTTATCTAGAAATTCCTGAAATTTCATTTTTAATTCAGTTAACTCATGTACACTCATTCGATAGGGTGCCCTTGAAATTGGTGATGTTCCATGTATCAATTCAATGGTAAAATCTATGTTTCTTCTAGGTGGTAAGCCTAGTATTTCCTCTAGCAATACATCTTTAAATTCTTCTACTATGGGTATATTTTCCAACGTTGGAGCCTTCTCTTTAGAGTTGGTAAAACCCACCTATATGGAATATAGCTGGAATCCCTTCCTCATGCTCTTACCCATTTGAGATGTTGTGATTAGACACAACTGTAAATGTTTCTTTACACCTTGAATTTTCTGGCGGGTTCCATCTTGTATTCTGTGGTAGATGATCTTTTCTTTACAGTCTACTAATGTCCAATTCTTCTCCAACCAGTCCATGCCAAGTAGCACATCATACAAATCGAGGGGTAAAATATTCAGGTCCACAGTTAGTTGTTGTTCACTAATTTTTAGTGCACAGTTCACTCTCTTAGCACTAAATTTTCTCTCAGCTCCAGTAGCTAACTGTACTAGCCATGGATTTCTGAATTTTTGACTCTGCAATTTACACATTTCTACTACTTTGGGACTTACATAGCTTAAAATTACACTTGGGTCTACCAAAATACAAACAGGTTGAGATAGCAATTTACCTTCCATTTCAATCATTGTCGGCTGGTAATCCGCTTGTTGGTCTTCCAATGGTGCATTAATTCTGGGTATCTTTATGGAAACATCACCCACTATTAAAGCCTCCTATAAATTGGTAATTGCCTCACTCCTACCTCGGTATGGAAAATTTCTGTAGTAGTGTGCTTCACCACACCCCCAACATTGTAAAAGTGGTTTTTGGTTCCTGGTTGGTTCTGGTTTGTTGGAGGCTTTTGTGGGTTTCTCTTCTATAGGCCATATTATGCTTTGATGATTCATTCCAAATTTTTTACTAACTGAAATTCTGGCAGCACCTTTGAAATTGCTGGTTCTCCTTCTCTTAAAACTAGAACTGCCCTTATGCTCTTTCTTTGCCTACCAGCTTTTACCTTGTTCACCCTTTGCTTTAGCTTGCTGATAGCACATTCTAGCCTTTATAATTGCCTCATCCATAGGCTTAGCATTTATGAACTCAATACGTTCTTTCATATGCGTCAGAAAACTACTCAGGAAACACTATACTTTAGCCTTTTCATCTCTCAAATAGGGAACATAACGAAGTAAGGAAGTGAACTTAGCGATGTACTCATCCATCGTCATTTGTCTGAGCTTAAATTCATGGAAATCTCTATACTTTTCATCATAAGAGAATTATGTTAAGTATTTATCTTTAAAATATTGTTGGAATGCATCCCAAGTTACATCTTGGTCATCGATACTACGGACGTTTTTCACTTCCTCCCACCACAATGTAGCTTTCTCCCTCAACTGATAGATAGGCAATTTGGCCTTGAGATTACTGCTGTATTCATACACTTGAAAATATTTATTCCTATTTATCAGCCACACCTCAGCCACTTTCTCCTCTACACCGTCAAACGTAGGAGGTTTTATTTTTCGAAATTCACCTTGTAGTTCTACTTTCTGTCTTTTCACTTCTTTTTGATCTGATACATTATCTGACTCAGCTTCATTGTATTTTTTTATTTCTATTGCTCCGCTGAGACTGGCCTATCTCCATTCTGTTAGTATCATGTCTCTTGTCCGCTTCTCATTTCCCTCCTAAAATTATCTATCAGTACTTGGCTTCTCATTCCCTTGATTTTGTTTGTCAGAGAGGCTTTTTAATATCCTCTCTTGTTCTTACATCAACCGTGCAATATTGTTTCACACTCTCTCCATTTCCTATTGTAACTTTTGTACTGTGTTTAAGAGAATGCTGGTTTGGTGCTGATGTTCCTCCAATAGCCTGCTGGTTTGTTGGTACTGATCCACACTTACCTGCACCCACATTTATGGGTTCATTTTTCCTCTGGGTTGTGTTTCTCTGGCATTCGAAGGTGGCTGCTGAGTGGGCACCCTCCTCATAATCTCCTATTAACTTCTTGCTCTGTGGATCAGTAATACATAATTTAAAATGTTAGTTGACCCATAGGGTCCCAACGTTACAACGCTGCTCTGATACCACTTGTAACATCCATAATACAAACATAGAAAAACTATTCTTATCTTAATTACCAACTACGACAATAATTTTTAACTTACTTTTACACAAAAAATATTCACCCAAATCGACTTGCACCCTCAAAATGTTTATCAATGCTATGTTTTCTTAAGGTTTAGTGAAGAAATGTGTTAAGTAATCTTAGGACTTATATTTTAACCTTAATACATTTTTTTTATAATTTTTGACCTGGCTTTTCCATTTAACGAGACTTGTATCATGGTACCCTATAGAATTGATGCCAGTCTATCCTTGCGTTAAATGCAATCTAATTCATAATTAATTTCCACCGACCATTCGGTGGTATGGCACTGGTCGCGATTTAAGACAAGTTCTTGGAATGTCCGCCATTGAAGGAAATTTCATTTATTACGATTACACATGTCTTCTTCTCCATTGTAGATCTTTGTACTTCGGAATCCAATGGTGGCTGGAGTCTTTAGCATTTCAAGGTAATGACTACCTTGGTAACTGCTTCTCCAGACCACTTTTCATTCTAATCTGTTCCTCTGGTCATCATCTTTTGGCACCTTCCATTAGACATATGCAACCACCAGAGGTTATCCCGGCTTCTGTTCCTATTTGGATGTGGCCAGAACTAATTCATGTTCGCGATACGGAATAGTCCTTCATTTACTGGTATTCGAATCGACAACATTCTACCAGGTAACGTATACAATACTGTGAAATTTCCATTGTAAAAATTGTCTATATGAGATGAAACTATTTGTATTTTTATTCTTTTACAGGATTATCTACTTAATCGTTTCCTCCTTCTATTGTTAATTTATTTTCTAGCCATCAAATCTGCAATATACATTACGATGTAAAGGTCTAGGGTCAAATGGGATTCTACGGCTGGAAAACTGCTAATCATTTGCTACAGTCAAGGTTATGGTGGTTTCGCCGAGTTGTAAGTCTACATAAAAATAAAAACCCTTCGCACATTTATCATTGGATTGATTTTAGTCTCAACTATTATACCCATTAACCCCTTAATATATTTTTTTTTTTGGTGGCAGAATGGATCCCTCCAAAGTTTCTCCACAAAGACCACTGTAGGTGAGCCATATTAATATAGTTTTTTTTCTCTTTTCCTCTTTATAATTTTCTTTCCAGTATTTTTCAAACAATATTTAACCGAGCCTTTCTCTTTGCATAGGTATCCATTTAAATATCTGTGAGAATGAAATTCTAGAGAGGAAGTGTCTCTGCTACCGCTACTAAATAATTTATTTTACTTCATTCTATAGTTATTCCTCTCATGATTTGGATAGGACTTCGAATCCTTAAGGGCTTGAGACTTTAATTCTTTCAACCCCTTGTAATTTTTTTTATCTGTGATTGTTATTATACTTTCATAGCTACGCCTCACAGAGGACTACACTTTATTAAGTATTGTTTCCATAGTTAATATTTGTAATTTATTAACAGTTTTGTAATGGGTCTAAGGCGGGGTTTCATTCCGCTGGCCTATTTCTCAGTTAGAGTTGTTTTATTTTAAAGATGCTGGATTAAAATGATTTAGCATCAACTTCCTGTAAATCTTCAGTGTATGACAAACATGAATTCTATCCTGATAAATTCCTCTTATGCATACAACTTTTCTTTTTCTTTAAAAGTCAAGACTCTAGAATTCTCGATATTTTTCCTGTGATGTTTATGAGTGAGATTTTTCCCATCACTATTTTATGGAAAAATTATAGGTTTTCAAATGTTTTATTTTCTTTTCTATTTTGTATCAATTAGCTTGATTTTACATATTCAAAGATTCTCTCCTACTTGTTGTTTATTAAAAAAAAAAAGTAAGAAAATAGAATTGGTAATTTGAAATTGACTGGTTCATCAAATTCTTTATATTCTCCATTTTGTTTCGATGGCATACAATTTACAATAGTTCTCATATTCTATTCCTGGAAATGTTCATTTTTCTATCAGTTTATTACGTCTCACAGTAATATATAAATTTTACAATATGAATTATTATTATTCTTGGTTGCAAGTTTATGCCTCTTCACTTCTGTCAGCTATTTATTTCATTGCAATGATTTCTTGCCTTGAATATGTAAATAGAAATATCCTTTAGAGTCGACCGGACTGACAGATTTGCTGTCTGAGTATAGTTTATGAGATGGAAGAAACAATCTGAAATTCTGGAACAACAAAATTCTGGAATTCAGTAAAGCTTCCTTATGTTTTTCCAGTTTCTGCCTAAAAGTTTCTTATGACGAATTCTAGTTACATAAATTTTCATACCATGATTTAGTAACCATCTATACATCATGCTAACCAACATTTTCTTACCAAAAAACTCAGTAACCCTTCTCTCCATAAAATGAATATATTTTCTTTGCTAAAGAGAGAACATCAACATCTATTTACTGTATCAATAGTACGATTCTCTTTTTCTGTAATTATTCATTAACCAGGGTCTACTTCTAGAAAATCATAGCATAACCTTAATCAATCATATCAACATCTATCCAGAGTTTAATTTTCTGAAAATATTAGTATATTTTTACTTATTTGTGTTTTATTATGGTTTTCCTACTTAACATGGATGAGGCAATTACGTCATCACCCCTCATGCTCCAATCCTGAGCCAAGTAGAAGAAAACAGTATGCAGAAGGGATATCGGGACTCCGGTCCAATCCACCTTCCAGAAAGTACAGGATATCTGAGAGTGATTCCCATTGGTTCCTCCAGTTCGGGAGAAAAATACAACTCTCTCTCCTTCTTCAATTTTTTCACACCTAAGTCAGAACCCCTTTTCCTCACAGGGATTCCCTTTTATCCATAGAGGAAAAGTAACTGAAAAAACTGTTTCTTTTCTTAACTACTGCTCAGTTGGAATAAATTAATTTTACCATCAGTCTTTCACTCATGGAAACAATACCATAACAAGTTCATAATCAACTTTAATCTCTGTTCACAATATATTGTTTTCAAAATAATAACAGTAAATATTTTGAAAGTCTTTAACGAATAACTTAACCAATAGTTAATAACTAAACCAGTGGTTACAGAAAATTATAATAGAGTATCACACTTTTCTTATCAGAGCTAAATGCTCTTATATACAAAAACGATGGATTTCATTAGTTAAGAGAAGTAAAAACAAGTTTATTCCGAAAAAAACTCCACATTTGTAGAGAAGATTATAACACAATATTACACTTTTCTTATCAGAGCTAAATGCTCTTATATGAAACAACTATGGAGTTAATCAGTTAAGAGAAGAAAAAACAAGTTTATTGAGAAAACAACTCCAACACATTTGTAGAGAAAATTATAACACAGTATCACACTTTTCTTATCCGAGATGAATGTTGGATTATATGCAAAAACGATGGCTCTCATCAGTTGAAGAGCATTACAAACAAGTTTATTGAGAAAACAACTCTAGCATTGAGAGAGATTCAGAAGCAACTATTGAATTGGTGAACATGTCTTACTCTACGGTGTTGGATATTGGGCATAGCTTTCCTTATCTTGTATACAAGATTGTAAATTTGCATGGAGCTTATACTACATTAACCATGAAATTGTCATCATTTAGCCACACATTCCTTAACATTTGTAGAGAAAATTACAATAGAGTATCAAATTTTTCTTATCATATATAAATGTTCATATATGAAACAACTACCTTGTGACTTATAGTTTAAATTTGTGAAAGGAGGAGGAGAGGAGGAGTGTCAAGGTGCAAGCTAGAATAAGAAGAGAAAGAAGAAGTTTGTTTGGGACTTGAGATAGATTCTTTCTCTGCACATCTATATTAAAGCTTAATAAAACAAAACTCACCATACTATGAATTTTTGAAATAAATATCTTAGAAATTAGAATATAAATTTAATTCATTTTACTCAATTACACATTTAAAAATATTCATTTAAAAAAATAAAAATACAAATTACTATTTTAAATAAAAATATTACAACACATTTAACAATATGCATTTAAAAAAATAGAAATAAGAATTACTATTTTAAATAAAAATATTACAAAGAATCAAATTAATTACCATGGCCCTCGTGTACATTCATCTTATTACTTATGCTTGTAACTTATTCTTAATCACATAGTGTCAATGTTTTAAAACTATAATCTACAAGTCTCACTTTTTATAGCTTTGGTGGATAGATAGAGTATCTAAATTCGCTTACCCTTTAAGAAGCATCCTTAATTTCTGTACAACCCCACCTCATCATCCAATCTAGACATATTAGGTTATTCTAAATTAATCAAGAGTATAGAATTTTTAGGGTGGTGTTGTATTTGCACTAAAATTCCCTTGAGGTCCATCACTATGTATGGGGTTCATTGCAACCTTGGATATATTATGGGAGTTGTTGTGATTTTTTTCTTGTGGCTACAACTTAGTTTTGGTTGTGACCTAGTTATCATGATTCAAAGCTTTGTTATCATCTCATATCCTTATAGAAGTAGATATATTATATGAGCTAATGTCATTTTCACAATGATTCAAAAACTAGTTATTATACCACAATGTTGACTTTCTCATTGTAGGTTTTGTCTATGAAAATTATGTGGTGAAAAACTTTCTTTAAAATTTCATACTAAAAAGTTGAGTAAGTTTGACATCATATAATATGATTTTTTTTTTATGATTATAATATAAAAAACATTTAAGATTTTTTAGCTAAAATCAGGTAATTAAAGATATGTATACAATTTTTTTTAAATGGAATAAATTTGATATTCATTAACAATTCTTTTTTTTGAACGAGTATGTATGTAGTTACAAACTTTTATGTAGTTACGAAATATTACAATTAATTAATTAAAGGTAAATTTAGTGTTATTTAAGAAATGAGAATTATGAGCATTCATAATTATTGCTCAAGATAAATCATGTCATGTGAAATAATTTGGAAATTTAAAACAATCACATATTTTAAAAAATTTCAGTATTAATTTAATTTTTTATATATTAAAAAATACTACTAACGAATAATAAAAAAATTCTAACATAAACAATATATAACAAGAAAATCGTGTATTTTTGGAATAATAAAATAGTTGTAACAAAAATATTATAGAATAAGAAAAACTATATATATTTGGATGTATGAAAATTTAGATACATTTTATTAAGTAAATTTTAAAAGAATAATGATTATAAACATTTAAAAATAATTTTATTAAATAATTAGTTTAGATCTATATTATTTATCAGAGGGATCAATTCTCTTTTCACTCTAAAAGAGGTTTGCATATCAAGACATTTGATCCCTCTTGGCTCTTAGTAGGTCCAAAGTTAATACTTTTCTAGGCCATTTTAATTTCCCCTTTAAATAAACTACATTCCACATGAATACCATGGGTTGTTTTTATATTTTATCATTATTTTATTTTATTAATTTTATTTTACACTTGAACATTTGATTTTACACTACCATCTCCCCGACATGGGTGGGGGTTTCAATAATTGGAGAGTAACTTGAGCGGTTATTGTTGGATTTGTATAAAATGGGAAATTTGGGTAGTTTGTAGATAATATGGATGTCATAATACTGAAATTTTTAGTGTCTCTGGCCACCATGCATCTAATAGGATCCATTTCAATCCATAGCCATTTTCTTTGATTGTGGATCACTCTCTCTTTATAAGACTCTACAGCATATATTGGATGGATGGAAAAGTTATGATAAAACTAATACAAAAAACCACTTAAGGTTGTCTCAACTTACATTATTGTTAATCACATAGTGTCAATTTTGTAAAACTATAATTTTTAGTAAGGACTTAGTGGGTTTTTCCTTTGTAAGTTTTGTTTGAAATTGAAAAATAAAAAAATTATAAAAGCTAAAATCATTTAGTGAAAAACATTCTTTCAAATTTCAGAATAAAAAATTGAGCAAGTTTGAAATCTAAGACTTTTAAGATACAATTAAGTAATTAAAGATATGTATATAGTTTTTTTTAAGGGAAGAAATTCAATATTCATTAACAAAAAAAAAATTCAAAAAGTGTAGGTATGTAGTTACAAACTATTATAATTAAGTAATTAAAGGAAAATTTATTTTTATTTAAGAAATCAGAATTATGAACATTCATCATTATTTCTCAAGATAAAGTATGTCGAATTTGACAATTACAAAAAATTACAAATTCTAGAAAATTTCATTATTAATTTAATTTTTTATATATTAATAAACACTACTTATTAATAATCAAATATATGTAACTTAAATAATATATAATAAAAAAAACCCATGTATTTCTGGAATAATAAAATAGTTGTAACAAAAATAATATAGAAAAAGAAAAACTATGTATATTTGGATGTATCAAAATTTAGATGCATTTTATTAAGTAAAATTTTTAAAGAATAATGGTTATAAATATTTAAAAATTACTTTTATTAAATAATTAGTTTAGATCTATATTATTTATGCTATAAAAATATTTACTTATGGATTTAATGGCCTAAAACATTTCAATTGTCTAACATTTAATCCAATAACTCAAACATAAACACATGACCTATTTTCAAATAAAAACACCTTACACAATAATTAATCAATAATACGATTGAACTCAAACCCACTAAATAACGTAAGTGCTTTTAACTACTGACACTGGACCAACTAAAATAACGGAGGTGATATTATAATGAAATTATGAAATATTCATATTATTTGGTTCTTTGAGACGAATTTCGTAACTATGATTCATATCCTTTAATAATCATATTGGAATGCCTGAATAGGAGGACATACTTGTAATTTAGAATTTTTTTGAAGGGCACTAATATTTTTGGAAATGAAGTTTTGTAATGTAAATTTTTTTCATCAAAATACTGTCGAGACCATTCATTAATTTAGAAAATTGTTAAAATATAAATAGTGGTCTTTTTATTGGCTTAATGCATTCAGTAATCAAAATTAATGTTCTTGAATATGTATTAAAAATCTAGATATATTAGATAGGAGTTGTCTATCCATTTTGTTTCGATGATAATAGGAGTTGTCTATCCATTTTGTTTCGATGATAAGTTTTTGTTTAAAAAATTTCAAAAATTTAAGTGTTTAAATAGTTTTTATAGTAGAAATAGATTTAGCATTATCAAATTTTTTTATAGCAATCAAAACCCTAAAATTTGATAACTTTCATCTAAATTTTCAAAAGTTTCTATCAAAATTTTTGATATTCTTAACTAAATTTCTAGGTTATTTTGTGATTTTTTAAACTATGACTTTTCGATAACAACTAGAGTGTTATGTGTCGCTTTCGGCAGCAAACATGGAGGCTGATGAACTCGGACTCTCCCCGATGAAATTATAAAGGAGAATTTGAAGGTTTGGGGATGAAAAATTTTACCCTAGGAAATTGAAATTGAGTGAGCCTGTGTTGTTGTGGAGGTTGGGATCGTTTGATTTTGCGTTTGTGGACGCGGACAAAAGGAACTATCTGAACTACCACGAGCGGCTGATCAATCTGGTCAAGATCGGGGGAGTGATTGCGTATGACAGCACTCTGTGGAAAGGAACCGTTGCGGCTCCCCCCGAAGATGACATGGACGAATGGTTCAGAAATGTTATAGTTTTCACAGTGGAAGCGAACAAGGTGCTTGCTGCCCAAATTCCAGTCGCCGCGTCGAGATTGCCCAAATTCCAGTCGCCGATGGAATCACGTTGTGCCAGCGTCTTTCTTGAACTTTATTCAGCAACGCGATATGGGGTTAATTTGAAATTCATTACTGTCAGAGAATCCACGAGTAGAAAATATGTTTGTTATGTGTTTAGTTATCAGTATTTGCGTTGGGGGCATTTTATGTGGATGACAGATTCTCCTAACATTTCAGAATCTGATCATCAGGAGAGATGTTAATTTCCTTGACCGTTTTTCTTGAATTTCAGATTCTGGGAAATTGAGCTTTCGTCATTTTTTTTTTTTTTTGGGGACTTCTTTCATTATTAAGACAAATCGGGATATCCTAGAGCATAAATAATTGATATGTCCTAAATGGATAACTAATATTTTCAATATCTTTTTTGGGTAATTAATATTGTTAGATGTTTGTCAGTTCCATATTTATAAATATATATTTTAAAGTGAGATCGTAACTCAGTTATTATCAAAAGTGAAAATTTTCCTTCTATATTTCTATAAAACTGTATGTTAGTTATGCATTTTTTTTAAAATTAAATTTGGTAACATATCAGGTATGAAAGGTTGTAGTCAGAGTTTATAACACTTTGGAGTTCTTAAAATCGTAGTTTAATTATTAGATTTAAAAACAAAAAAAATTAAGTTTTAAGATGGATCACAGAAGCCAGAATTCTATAAAAAAATTAGGTCTTAGAGTTTTTTAAATTGTAAGTAGCAATTTTGTAATTGTAATGTTTAAAATTGATTGTTTTAGAAATTTTAAAGAAGCTGAATTTATTTATATATTTTAACGAAATAAAATTTAATATTTTTAAAAAATTATATTATTAAATTTGAATTTAAAAAAGTTAATAAATCAATTAAATTTAAAATAATTGTAAAATTTCTAAATTTATTTTAGAAATTATAATGATAAAATATAATTTTTATTTATTTAAAATTATTATAATAATTTTATTTATTTATTTGAAATTATTGTAATAAATTATAGTTTTTATTTAGTTATGGGTTATTGATAAAAATTAAAGTTATATAATGATTGAAATTTTCTCCTCTTTTATATAACTTCATATAAGAGTTAAGTGCATAATAGTGATACATTTGATAATGCACCTTTAACATTGCTATATTGATTCATATTTTTGGTGCCATTTTTGTAAGCAGCTAACAAACAAATAAAATATTATCCAGTGTACTTCTGCTCCTGTGAAACTTTAAAATTATTAAATTTTCATTGAGAAAAAAATCACCTATTGGAATAAGTGTTAAGCTAATTGTTTAGAAATGTTTTATATATATTTTTTTTTCATTAAATAAGGGGTATAGTTGTGTATTAAATTTTATATTTGAAAATCAAATAACAATATAAATGTAGAATTTTTTTTGGGAAAACGTTAAAAAGGTGTAAATATTTTTTTTGAATTTTAGAATTGGTCATAAATGGTAAGGTTATTAAACTAAGTCATTGAATTATAAAAGGATAAAGCCTCAAACACTTTTAAAATCAAATATGAAAATTGTTATAAAAATCTAATTGTATTTTGCATTAAAAAAAACTATATTTTATCAATCATATTTTAAAGTATATGAATGATAATGCCAAAAACCCAAATAAATTTTCAACAGCTCGTTGGATAAGTTACCAAAATATCATATATAAATATGATATATAAGTTGGATGACCACTACGAGTTTTGCGCCAAGAAACCTAGAAATATAATTTTACATAAAGTATAATTAATAAAAAACATCATGGCTGCAAATTAGATAAACAACTATTTTGGTTTGAGGCATTTAAGGTTGTGTGCTAGAAATCTTGGAAGCCATTTACCAAGGCTTGGAATTTTTATTATCAGTTGTAAAAAGATATTTGGAAAATATTTACCAATGTTCTTTTTCTAATGCAAGAGCGAGTTTAAAATCTTTTAGTTCACATAAAAAAGGAAAAACAATTATATATTTTATTATTATAAAACAATTTTGGAGGATATTTATAAATGCTTTAATGTAAATAAAATTTGGAGGGCATATATGTGATTAAATTTGGACATTAACAAAAGAAAAAATTTCATATATCTTTTTATTCTAAATGAATGTGAGAGAAATTGTTATATACATTTTTTTTTTTTTTGTAAAAAGGATGTTAGAGGATATTTACAAATATTTTAATATATGGGGGCGTTGTAATTTGTAGGTATGATTATATTTGTGGTTAATGGTTATGATTGGGTAGCGTTGGTTTCTATATAAAAGTTTGTTTTCTAGTTATTATAAAGTTGTTGAATTTGGTTGGATGTGAGAGATTCTCTCCAACTAAATACTTCTTAGAATGGTGCAAAGTTGAGTTATTTTCTCAATTACATGATAAAGATTTTTTTTTTTTTTAATCTTAAGACAATAATTCATGTATTTATATGTATTGTATTTCACTAAATAATCGAATGCTAGACTTATTCCTTGTTATTTTTAAATCAAACTCTTCTCTCCCAAATATTTTAACATGGTAATAGACTAGGATTGGGTAATAGAATGCTCTACTTATTCCTTGTTGTTTTTAAATCAAAATCTTCTCTCCCAAATATTTTAACATGGTAATAGACTAGGATTGGGTTTGACTCCCTCATGAGAGAACCTATGATCATGAATAAATATGAATATTAATTTATTGATAAAAGAGTACATTAGCATAGGAGAGTAAAGTAGATGTTTGTCTATCATATGTTTATGGAATATATCATTCAATGTTGTCCCCTTATTAAAGCTTTGAATGACATTCATGGATACCAAGTTTTATGCCAATCTAAAATTATTTGTGAAGAATTTGTCCTAGTTGTTAATGAATATGTTCCCATATTTGAAGTACAACTTGCACATTTTTTGAAAAATGGTACAAGATTTAAACTATAAAATAAAAGGCCATGAGATTTTAGCATAGGGTGTAGATATCTCATGTATTAACTTCATTTCAATATATTATGGCCTTCTATCATGGTGAGCGTGCCATGGTGGATCTTATCAAAGAAAATATAATGATGAGAATCATAGAGCATGCGTTAGTCATGTTTACTACTCCTGGTGGATGCACACAAGGATCATAGGCAATCAGAAATTCCTTCATGATGAAATATATGTATCCTATGACATTGATATTAGTAACAATAAAGAGAGTTGACTACAATGTTACTTAGGAGTGTAACTTGTGAGTGACGAAGCGATCATTATGTTTAATGGTTTTCTGGATAATAAAAATAATTGAGCCACCACGAGTGTGAAAGTTGCATGTGGAAGAGGAGTTGCTAGTGTGGAGAAGAAATCGGCTAGAGCAAGAAATATTTTGAAAGAGAATTGTAATGTTTTTTTATATATTTACTCACTTTGAAAAGTTCCCCTGGGTAAACATGAGTTGAGTGTCACTATGATATGACCTAATCTCTAAGTTTTAGTTATGGAAGTGGGTTCAACTAATGGAAAACTCAGAAGCATCTTTCAGGGACTAAATACCACTCATGACCCTGCAAACCATATCAGGTGATCAATCCCTGAGGTGGAACTCATTTCCACAAGAGAAACTCCCCAACCTCACCCGTAAAACTACATAAAACTACATATATGTGGTTTGGAAGATATAACCACACACATATTGTTCTATAAAAGTAAATCTTAAATCATGCATGTTTTTAATGTTAAATTTGGTAACATATCAGTTATGAAAAGTTGTATGGCTGTAATCAGAGCTTACAATGGTTTGAAGTTCTTAAAATAGTAGTCTAATTATTAGAGATTTTAGGTATTTTTAGGTTTTAGAGTTTTTTAAATTGTAAATTCCAGTTTTGTAATATTTAAAATTTAAAATTTGGTTGTTTTAGAAAATAAAATTACAAAATAAAATAAAATTATATTTATTTATTTATATATTTTAAGGAAATAAAATTTATTGTTTTTAAAAATTATATCATTAAATTTGAATTTAAAAAACAATTAATAAATCAAATAAATTTGAAATAATTATAAAATTTCTAATATTAATTTAGAAATTATAATGATAAAATATTTTTTTAATTTATTTAAAATTATTGTGATAATTTTTATTTTTTTTTTAAATTTGAAATTACTGTAATAAAATATAATTTGTATTTAGTTATAAGTTATTGATAAAAATTGTCTCTGGGGTTTTGGTGAAGACAATGATGAGTTGGGTTGTTATAGCATTTTTGGGGTCTTGGTTAAGAGGATAATGAGGTGAATTGTTATAGCACTCATCACATGTTCAATTCCCTTCCTCAATTGAAAACATTATAAAAATTGTCATATACATATACCTTCATATGACAATTAAATCCATAATAATGATGCATTCGATAATATATCTTTTATCAAAAAAATATTATAAAACATTCCAATAAATAATAAAAAACATTATAAAAATTACAGTAAATTATATATATATATATATATATATATATATATATATATATATATATATATATATATATATATATATATATTGATTATTTTTTGGTGCTGATTTATGTAGTCAGTGAACAAACAAATAAATGTAATCAGCGAACAAACCAATAAAATATTATCCACTGCACCGAGCTATATCAGGTACTTCTTCTCCCTCTGAAATTTGAAAATAATTAAATTTTTCTTGAGAATAAAATAAAATAACTTATTGGAAAAAGTGTTAAGATAATTGTTTAAATAGGTTTAGTTTATACATGTTTTATATATATATATATATATATATATATATATATATATATATAAGGGGTATAGTTGTCTAATAACTTTTGTATTTGGAATCAAATAAGGAAAATAAATTTTTTTTTGAAAAGGTTAAAAAAGGGCAGATAAGTTTTTTCAAGTTTAGAATTGGTCGTAAATGGTTGGGTTATTAAACTAAGTCATTGAATTATAAAAAGACATAGCCATAAACATTTTCAAAATCAAATATGAAATTGTTATAAAATCTAGTTGAATTTGGCTTTAAAAAACTATATTTTATCAAGTATATTTAAAAACATATAATCATATTTTTGTTGGAAATATTAGTATTGATGGCAAAGGAACACAAAGGAGCAACACCAAGACAAGGGAGTAGATTGGGATCAGATGGAATTGTTTGTAGAGAAATAAGAAAGATGCCAAGGAGAATGGCAAAGGAAAGGAAATGAGTCAAGAGGTTTCAGATAAAGAGTAGGTTTTTTATACTGATAGCGTTTATGTTGTTGTAAGCCTACGAGGAAATTAGACAGAAGAGCCATTGATCAGAATATCAGGCTAGAGAGAAGAGATCCTTTATAATTATTTTATTATATATGGAGGAATTTTTTTTTTGAATCACGGTGTGCATTGATTGAATGCTTGATTCAGTTTTAACTTGTGTGAAAATCAGGGTTTGGCACAATATATATGTATGAAGATGAATCGGGAAAATTCAAAGGAAAGTTACGAGACTGTGTTTAAGAAGTAAACATTCAATTGAAATTAAATTCTGATAGAAATTGTATGTCGAGATTGAGCACCGATCACTGAATGGGTCGATGCCCTTGAAATTGTTAAAATGAAACCCTGCAATTAGATATCCAAACCACACTGTGTAGAGTAATAAGGTTAGAGGGTGTTCGGAGCTACGTTATAGTGCTGGCAAAGTTGAAGGTATGAAGAAGAATATGTGAGTTAATAACTCGATGAACAGAAGAGGAAACATGAATCGATGGCTTGCTTGAACGTTTTACCAAATATGTGGAGAAGCGCATTGAAGAGTTGAAAGTGGAACCATGAGTCAACAACAAAGATGGAACAGTGAAGGTAGTTTAGAAAACCATCGAGGTTTTATCGCAGCTCTTTTGAAAGATAAGAGGTAAAGGTTGAAACGAACGCGATAGCGTTAAGAAGGCGACACGTGGCATACTGAAACCACCTATTTCGCGTAGGTTAAAAGAAATTATCCTTTGGGTTAGTTGGCACGCGATAACGCGATGGTCATTGGATATTTCAAATATCAATGGTAGAGACTTAACATTTTTTCGCATAACGAGAATTTGTGATGGATGGAGGACCGGATTGAGAGATGAAGTGCGATGATCATCTAATCTGACGTAGAGTAAATCATCAGTTGAGATTAGAACAGTCAACGGAGTAAACCGACGTGTCTAATCATCAGTGTACACCTGTGGGTCCAGATAAATAGGATGTCGGCATTCTTATAACTAAGGTAAAAATATGTGGGACCCAAGTGTATTTATATGATGGCACTGTGGTACATTTAACCAAAGTGTGGAATGGTAATAAACTTTGAGATTTGCAATATGATGAAGACCATCGGATTGCGAACAGGATCAACGACAGTCGTTTAATCGGGGATGCGGCATGAGTATACGCGCAATACTGGTGGAAAGATAAACCTTTACAAATGTTTTATATATTAAAGGTTATATGATTATAGAGCGGAATACATGGTTTTAATGTATTTGGTTATGATGGGTCTCAACCAAAGTCATATATTATGGTATTATTAACATGCCATGATAAATAATGTTAATCAAAGGATAAAAGTCCAAGGTAAAGCGTGAAAGAATTCTGCTTTTAGAATATGTGACAAATCGGTGTTAAGGTTATGGTTGATGTGCATATGGATACGTATAATTAAGTTTATATGTAAAGTGTGGGTGAACACAGCACAAAGGACATAGATAACGAAAGAAATAGGGTAATTATGCAACAGAGCTAGAATATAAATAGTAGAAACAGAAAATATAGTGAAAGCAGTGAAAAGACAAATACACAGCAAGCCAAGAGCTGAAAGGGTTAAGCGAGACATATTTGCTGTAACTGTCAATGTAAACAAATTAATTATTTTTAGTGTATGTGATGCAAAGGCAAGTCTCTGAAGGAAAATCAAAAACCTCCCCTGTAATACTCAATTGAGTACATAGTATTGTAACATCCTGAAGTGTTGAGCGAGAAAATGAGAAGGTGGAATGCAAAGAGTCATACCTGTTCATTTCATATTCCCATATGGAATGCAAATAGATATGAGGTGATCTCTATAAATGATGTTATTATAATATGCTTAAGAAGAGAGGACAATGAGCGGTATAAGGGAAGAGAGTGGAAGAAGAAGAAGGAGCAGAAAGAGAAGTTGTAAGGATCCATAGATGAGATAAGGTAGATATGAAGGTTGGAGGACAACAATGAAGAAGGAATAGAACAGAGCTGATATCCAGGTAAACCAGCATGTGTTTTCATAGTTGTGTAAGGAAGTTGGCACTTCCATATTAAATTATAGCTTGATAGATGTCTAGTTGTAGTTGGCTGAGGTAAGGAGCCTATAGAAAATCAGTGGTGAGAGGGAGTTGGAGCTTCCTTGCAAGTTGTAGCTTGCAAAATTGAGGTGGTAGCCTCCTGTAGGTTGGAGCCTATAAAAAATCAATGGTGAGAGGGAGTTGGAGCTTTCCTTTGCATCACAACAATAACAAGATGTGTTTTTCTCCCTTATGGGTTTCCACTTATATCTGTTTTCCATGTGCATGATGATTATGTGTTGATGTTCTGTAATTTATCTGCTTAATACTTGCTGCACACATATTAATATTGTTGTTTCATTATATATTAAGTACAACCATCAAATGAAGATGTAAATAAATGTAAAAGAAAGTTTAAATGACCATGAAGTGTTAAACTGACTCATCCCCCCCTCTCAGTTTAACTAGGAGTCCAAAAATAGGTATCAAAGCCAAGTTCCTTCTGTATCAGTTTAACAACTGGAAGGAGATCCTTGGTCCCTAAGATGGCTAGTATCGAATGATGCTCAACAAATAAAGCCCCTCTATTTACTGGCAAAAACTATGCCTTCGGGAAAATAAGAATGAGGACGTACATAATGTCTCTAGGAATAAAAGTTTGGGCTGCTGTGGAATTAGGATATGCTCCAAAGGATTCTGACACAGAGAAAGAAGCCAAACAAGATTTTATAGCTAATGCAAAAGCCATGAATGCACTCTTAAGTGGTTTGTGTGAGGTATAATTTATCAAAGTAATGCACAACAAGACTGCCAAAGAAATATGGGAGACATTAGAAAGTAACCATGAGGGAGATAAAAAGGTGGATGCTGCCAAGCTGCAAGTCTATAGGGCCTAGTTTGAAAATATAAAAATGAATGAAGAATAAGATGTTGCCAACTTCTTCTTAAGGGTTGCAGAAATTGTGAATAACATGAAAGCTCTAGGATAAACCATTAGAAAATGTGTAATTGTACAAAATATATTGAGATCTTTACCATCCAGGTTTAACCCCAAGATTTTTGCCATAGAAGAAACAACTAACTGGGAAACTTTGACCATGAACCAATTACTTGGAAACTTGACAGCTTATGAAATGAGACTTCCATAGAGGAAGTCAAATATGAGGGAGGCAGCCTTTAAGGCAGAAAAGTGCAAAGAAGAAAAGGAATATACATGTTCTTGCTCTGATGAATAAGAGGCCAAATTTGTCAGAAAATTGGATAGAGGCTCAGGAAAGTATAAAGGTAAAATTCCATTTAAATGCTTTAACTGTGGAAGAGTTTGGCACTATGCTACTAATTTTCCTCAAAAGAAAACAAATAATCAGACTCAATAGACAGAGAAAACCAAAACAAATAACTGGAAGAAAGAGAAGAGATTCAATAGAAAATTATTCTATGATCAGCAAGATAGCAGTGCTTCTGAAAACTTAGATGAATCCTCAAATGAAGAAGAAACCTCTGAATTTGTGTTGATGGCCAAGGAAGAGTCTAAAGGATTTCTTCTAGAAGATAAGGAAGAAGGTGAGATAGATATTGAGGGGGAGCTAAGAAGTGCCCTGGAGGAAATAGATAGACTTAAACTCAAGTGTAGAAAACAGAAATACATTCTCCTCAAATATGTAAAAGAAGAACCAAATTCAAAAGATCTCATTCAGTTGAAGGTAGAACTTGAAGAAGCTAAGAAGGTGGAAGACACTTTGCTAAGGAAAATTAAGGATAAAATTCAGAAGCAAGAGAAATTGGAAGAAGAAGTAGTATGCCTGAGAAAGAAATTAGAAAATGCCTAGAGTGAATTATTAGTGAATACTCCATGAATGACAAGCTCTGAACAGATGGATAAAATTCTAAATTCTCAAATATCTCCTCTCATAAAGGCTAGGATAGGCTACAAAGGAGAAACCAACAAATCCAAGGTAGAAGATAACCATAATATCATTTTTGTAAAAGCTGTAAATGATAATGAAGCAACTCAAAAGATTCCTATAGAAGTAGATGCCAGCAAAAGCATAACCTGCAATGAAGTAAATAGAAACAAGCAGGAACCTCAAATAAAAAAGAATGAAATAAAGAAACAATCAGCTGAAAAAGGCTCTTGCACTCTTGAATATGAATTGAATAAATTCAGAAATTTTCAAAGGACATTCTTTCCTCTTATGAGATATATCTCTTGGTTTCCCTACCACAAACTGCGAATACTGCAGCATACTTTTAGAAAAAGAAAATCGAGTCCAACCAGCAAAGGATGCAGAAAATGAAAATACTACCTCAATCAAACAAATGGAGAGGACAACCTTTCACGAGGTACACTAATCGTTTCCATGGGTATTGTTTTTACTGTAAGGGGTTTGGTCATAAAGTCTTGGAGTGCAGAAAGTATGGACAAAGACTGATGTATGAAAACTCAAGGAAATTTATGAACAATAGAGAATTCACTCATAATCCACTCAGAAATATAATCAAATGCTTTGTCTGCCATCAAATCGGGTACAAGTATCACAAATGTTCTCTCAAATACTGTGGTCCATCTTCTCAGGAAAGGTACTAAAAAAATAACAGCATGGAGTGGAAAAAGAAGTAGAATAAGTGTGACCTGGCTCTACTAGCTCAAGATCAAAAACGCCAATGGTATATGGATAGTGGATGCTCAAATCATATAACTGGGGATCGAAGCAAGTTTGTAACCTTTGATGAAAAGAAATCAGGAAATGTAACATTCAGAAATTATAAAGCAGGGAAAATCAAAGGAAAAGGCTCAGTCAGTCTAAATAATGGAAGAGGAGAGGCTCAAGATGTACTATTTGTGGATGGGATGAAAGCCAATCTGTTAAGTGTCAATCAAATGTCTGATAAAGGCTTTGAGGTCCTTTTCAGAGCCCAAGATTGTGAAGTAAGATCTAGCACCACAAGAAATATCTTGGTCAAAGTTGTTCAAACAAAAAGTAATGTCTATATAGTGAATGAAGAGAATGAAGCATGCCACATAAGCAAACTTGACGAATCATGGTTATGGCATAGAATATTGGGACACCTAAACTTTGACCACATCATCAGTTTGAGCAAGAAAAATGCAGTCAAAGATATGCCTGCAATAAAGAAGCCTCCAAATACCATATGTAAATCCTTCCAGCTTGGGAAGTAGACCTGCACATCTTTCAAGGCCAAAGATAAACTATCTACAAGTAGGCCACTTCATCTTGTACACATGGACCTGTGTGGACCTTCAAGAAATAATGTACCAGGTGGAGAATCGTATTTCATGCTGATAATATATGATTTTACCAGATTGACGTGGGTGGCATTTCTCAAATATAAATCTGAAGCACTTGAGAAATTCAAGATATTCAAGGCATTGGAAAAAAATCAAATAGGGTGCAAGATAAAGTACATCATATCAGACAGAGGAGGTGAATTCACAGACTATAATTCTGTAGACCTATGCAATAAACATGGGATAAAACAATAGTTTACAATTGCAGGTACACCTCAACAGAATGGAGTGGCAGAGAGGAGAAAAAGGTCAGTACAACAGATTTCCAGAGCTATGATGCAAGAAAGTAACATTCCCAAAACCTACTAGGCAGAAGCAATACACATAGTTGTTCACATTCTCAACAAAGCTCATCTAAGACCAAATTTTGATAAGACTCCTTACGAATTATGGCATGGTAAATCGACATAAATCAAGCACTTTAGAGTCTTTGGAAGCAAGTGTTCCATAAAAAATAATGATGAAAAACTGTGGAAGTTTGATGCAAGAGCTAATGAAGGAATATTTTTAGGATATGCATCCAAGAGTAAGGATTACAGGTGCTACACCAAAATATTGCACAAAATTGTGGAAAGCATTGATGTAAGATTTGATGACGATCTACTAAACAGAACAAGAAGCACAAGCTACGCCAATCTTCTAGATGATCATGAAGCTGAGATCCAAGATAATGATGAACATAGCAAGACAACAGAAGATATTGAATTAAACTCAAAAGGTCCCTCAAGATACACTCAAAAGAACCATCCAGAAGATCAAATCATTGGGGACAAGAGTGTGGGAGTCTAAACAAGAGGACAGCTTGCTAAACAGACAGAAGAAGTATACCTAGCCATGCTATCTCAAATAGAGCCAAAGAATTTCGAAGAAGCCAACAAAGACAAAAACTAGGTAAATGATATGAATGAATAACTAGACCAAATTGAGAAGAACAATACATGAGAGTTAATTCCAAGTCCCACTGGGAAAAATGTCATTGGAACAACATGGATATTCAAGAATAAGATGAATGAACAAGGGCAGGTAATCAGAAATAAAACTAGACTTGTATGCAAGGGATATTCTCAAATTGAAGGACTTGATTATGATGAAACCTTTTCCCCTGTAGCCAGAATGGAAGCAATTAGAATTTTTTTGGCCTTTGCATGCTATCATGATTTCAGGGTATATCAAATGGATGTGAAGTCTGCCTTCTTGAATGGAGATTTAGAGGAAGAATTCTACATGGAACAACCTGAAGGATTCTCATTAACAGATAAACATGACTATGTGTGTAGATTAAAGAAAGCCTTATATGGTCTAAAACAAGCTCCTCGTGCATGGTATTCAAGGCTGGATAAATACTTGCAAAAACAACGGTTCAAGAAAGGAGGAGTAGACAACAATTTCTACTTAAAGGGTAATGAAAATGAACTCTTAATTGTAGTAGTGTATGTAGATGACATCATGTTTGGTAGCAACAAAGATGAGTTAGCAAAAGGATTTGCTGAAGAAATGAAATCAGAATTTGAGATTTCTATGATCGGAGAGCTCACCTTCTATTTAGGACTTCAAATTCAACAAAAGAACACAGGTATATTCATTTCGCAAGAAAAATACTTAAGAGAAATGTTGAAAAGGTTTCAAATCGAAGACTGCAAACCTGTGTCAACTCCCATGATCATTGGATGCAAACTTTGTGCTAATGATGGATCTGCAGATGTAGATCAAAAACTTTACAGATCCAGGATAGGAAGTCTGATATACCTAATTGCTTCTAGACCAGACATTATGTTGGCAGTAGGTCTTGTGGCAAGATATCAAGCAACACCAAAACAAAACCACTTACTTGCAATCAAGAGAATATTCAGATATTTGCAAGGAACTACACATTATGGCCTATGGTATCCAAAAGGAAAAATATTCACAATGAAAGCATACAAAGATGCAGATTGGGCCAGCTGTGTGGATGACAGGAAAAGTACAAGTGGAGGTGCATTTTATCTGGGAAAAATTCTGGTGGAATGGCTAAGCAAGAAGCAAAATTCTATCGCTCTATCTACAGTAGAAGCAGAATACATAGTAGTAGCAACATGTTGCACACAAGTAATGTGGATGAAACAAACTCTCCAAGACATGAAGGTAAGCATTGATGAACCCAATTCAATCAAATGTGACAATACAAGTGCAATAAGTATATCAAAAATTCCTGTACTTCATTCAAAAACAAAGCACATCCCAATAAAGTACTACTTCCTCAGAGAAAAATTATCACAGAAATTGGTGAAGCTCGAATACGTACCAACAAAGGAACAAACAACAGACATATTCACAAAACCTATTGCTAAACAACCATTCGAATATCTAAGAGACAACCTAGGGGTAGTATCTGCATATGTTACTCTCTGATATGATTGAAATAATAATAATAATAATAAGGGTTGCATACAAGAAACAGGATCAGTGCAGAAGACAAGTGATAGTCAATATCAGACAAGAAAGCATCATTCCATGGGGAGAGCAGTCAATAAATTTTCATAAAAGAGCTATAAAAATGGAGCAGTGCATGGAACAGGTCCTCAAGATCAAAGGAAATGAAAAGATCGAAACTACATTGGGAAATGTGCAACCCTTTGTCATAGATGTCAAAGGGGAAGGAAAAGCAAGAAAAAGAAGAAAGAGTCTTTTGAAAAGCAAGCAGAGGAAGTCCTAGAGTAAGCATTGGAGTATTTCCATCAATGCCAAAGGGGCAGACTGTTGGAAATATTGTCATTGATGACAAAGGAGCACAAAGGAGCAACACCAAGACAAGGGAGTAGATGGAATTGTTTGCAGAGAAATAAGAAAGATGCCAACGAGAATGGAAAAGGAAAGGAAATGAGTCAACATGTTTCAAATAAAAAGCAGGTTTTTTAGACTGATATGGTTTCTGTTATTGTAATCCTACGGGAAAATTAGACAGAAGAGCCATTGATCAGAATATCAGGCCATAGAGAAGAGATCCTTTATAATTATTTTATTATATATGGAGGAATTTGTTTTCTGAATCATGGTGTGCATTGATTGAATTCTTGATTCAGTTTTAACTCGTGTGAAAATAAGGGTTTGGAACAATATATATGTATGTAGATGAATTGGGAAAATTCAAAGGAAAGTTATGAGACTGTGTGTTTAAAAGGTAAACATTCAATTGAAATTAAACTCTGATAGAAAGTGTATGTTGAGATTGAGCACCAATCACTAAATGCGTCAATGCCCTTGAAATTGTTAAAACGAAACCCTGCAATTTGATATCCAAATCACACTGTGTAGAGTAATAAGGTTAGAGGGTGTTCGGAGATGCGTTATAGTGGTGACGGAGTTGAAGGTGTGAAGAAGAATCTGTGAGTTAATGAATCGATGAATAGAAGCAGAAACATGAATCAATGGCTTGCTTGAGCATTTTACCAAATATGCAGAGGAGTGCATTGAAGAGTTGAAAGTGGAATCTTGAGTCAACAATGAAGATGGAACAGAGAAGGCGGTTTAGAAAACCATCAAGGTTTTATCGCACCGATTTTGAAATATAAGTGGTAAAGGTTGAAATGAACACGATAGCGTTAAGAAGGCGACGTGTGGCATACTAAAACCACCTATTTTTCCTAGGTTAAAAGACATTATCCTTTGGGTTAGTTGGCATGGGATAACGCGATGGCCATTGGATCTTTCGAATATCAATGGTGGAGACTCAACATTCTTTAGCATAACAAGAATTTGTGATGGATGGAGGACCGTCGGATTGAGAGACGAAGTGCGATGATCGTCTCATCTGACATAGAGTAAATCATCGGTTGAGATTAGAATGGTCAACGAAGTAAACTGACGTGTTTGATCGTCAGTGTACACCTATGGGTTCAGATAAATAAGATGTCAGAATTCTTTTAACTAAGGTAAAAATATGTGGGACTCGAGTGTATTTATATGATGGAACTGTGGTACATTTAACCAAAGTATGGAAGGGTAATAAACTTTGAGATTTGCAATATGATGAATACCATCAGATTGCGAACAGGATTGACGATAGTCGTTTAATCGGGGATGCGGCATCAATATACGTGCAAGACTGGCGGAAAGATAAACCTTTACAAATGTTTTATATATTAAAGGTTATATGATCATAGAGCAGAATACATGGTTTTAATGTACTTGGTTATGATGGGTCTTAACCAACGTCATATATTATGCTATTATTAACATGCCATGATAAATAATGTTAATCAAAGGATAAAAGTCCAAGGTAAAGCGTGAAAGAATTCTGCTTTTAGAATATGTGACAAATTTGTGTTAAGGTTATGGTTGATGTGGGTATGGATACGTATAATTAATTTTATAGGCAAAGTGTGGGTGAATGCAACACAAAAGACATAGATAATGGAAGAAACAGGGTAATTATGCAGCAGAGCTAGAATATAAATAACATAAACTGAAAAGACAATGACAACAACAAAAAGGCAAATACACATCGAGCCAAGAGCTGAAAGAGTTAAGTGAGACATATTTGTTGTAACTATCAATGTAAATGAATTAATTATTTTTAGTGTATGTGATGCAAAGGCAAGTCTCTGAAGGCAAATCAAAAAGGTCCCCTATAATACTAAATTGAGTACATAGTATTGTAACATCCTGAAGTGCCGAGCGAGAAAATGAGAAGGTGGAATGCAAAGAGTCATACCTGTTCATTTCATATTCCCATATGGAATGCAAACAGCTATAAGGTGATCTCTATAAATGATGTTATTATAATATGCTGAAGAAGAGAGGAGAATGAGTGGCATAAGGGAAGAGAGTGGAAGAAGAAGAAGGAGCAGAAAGAGAAGATGTAAGGATCCAGAGATGAGATAAGGTAGATATGAAGGTTGGAGGATAATAGTGAAGAAGGAATAGAACAGAGCTGATATCCACGTAAATCACCATGTGTTTTCATAGTTGTGTGAGGAAGTTAGCACTTACATATCAAGTTGTAGCTTGATAGATGTCTATTTGTAGCTGGCTGAGGTAGGAGCCTCCTATAGGCTGGAGCCTATAGAAAATCAGTGGTTAGAGGGAGTTGGATCTTGCCTTTGCATCACAACAATAAAAATATGTGGTTTTCTCCCTTATGGGTTTCCACTTGTATCTGTTGTCCATGTGCATGATCATTATGTGTTGATGTTCTGTAATTTATCTCCCTAATACTTGTTGCACACATATTAATATTTTTGTTTCATTATATATTAAGTAGAACCAGGAAATGAAAATGTAACTAAATGTAAAATAAATTTTAAATGAACATGAAGTGTTAAACTGATTCACCCCCCCCTCTTAGTTTAACTAAGGGTCCAACAGTTTTAATGTATATGAATGATACTGCACAAAAGCCAAATACTTTTTCAACAGATCGTTGGATTAGTTACCAAAATATCATATATAAATATGATATATAAGTTGTTAACTACTACGAGATTTGGGCCAAAAATCCGGAAATATAATTTTACATAAACTCTAATTAATAAATACATCATTGCTGCAAATTAGATAAAACAGAGCTATCTTGGTTTGAGGCATTTAAAGTTGAGTGCTAAAAATTTTGGAATCCATATACGAATGTTCTAATATATAGGAGAATTTTGAATTTATACCATGAGTTGTAAAAGAATATTTGGAGAGCACTGTGGTAAATGTTCTGGTTCTAATGCAAGAGGGTGTTTAGAATGTTTTAGTTCACAAAAAAAGAAAAAGAAATATATATATATTTTCTTTATTATAAAAGAAATTTCGAGGATATTTATAAATGGTTTAAATAAAGAAAGTTTGGTGGGCATTCAAAGATTCTAATATGTGAGGAAATTTGGACTTTGTTAACGAAAAAGAGAAAAATTTTCATATATTTCTTTATTGTAAATGAATGCGAGAAAATTTGTTATATACTTTTTATTGTAAAAGGATGTTGGAGGAAATTTACAAATCTTTTAATATGTGAGGGTGTTGGAATTTGTACTTGTCATAGGTGTGATCATATGTGTGGTTAATAGTTATTATTAGGTAGAATTGGTCTTGATATAGAAGTCTGTGTTCTACTTATAGGAATTTGTTGAATTAGGTTGGATGTGAGAGATTCTTTCCAACTAGATGCTTCTTAGAATGGTGCAAAGTTGAGTTATTTTCTCAATTACATTATAGAAGTTTGTTTTCTACTTATAGGAAGTTGTTGAATTTGGTTTGATGTGAGAGATTCTCTCCAACAAGATGCTTCCTAGAATGGTTCAAAGTTGAGTTATTTTCTTAATTACATGATAAAGATAGTTTGTTTATCTCGAGACAATGCTCCATGTATTTATATGTACTCGTTTTATCTGCTGGAATGACCCTCCAAAATTTTTTTCCCCTTCAAATTTTAGAGCCCCTGCATCCCTTAGATTAGCTTGTGACCCATACCAATGGGCTTCCCCGTCTTCGGCTCCCCCTCAAGACCATCTCTTGGAATTTTAGAAATCATTTTTCTTCCTAAGCCTAGGTCATATCAAGTCTCTATTTTTTAAGCCTAATTCATGCGACCTTGTGAACTCCTCAATTTAGCCTAAGTCAAGTCATTGAGTCACGTTCTTGAAATTTTCAACCTTGCACTTTGCAGTTATTATGACCTTGCGACCTCGAAACTTCACATAGATCGCACAAGTCCAAATTCGTTTGATATTTTCCTCTTGAAACTTACTGACCTCACAACCTCAAAAGGGTTGCAGGCTTGCAAAAGTCGCAAAGGTTGCATAAGTAGAAAACCCATAGGTTGTGACTCTTATGACCTAGCGACCTTGCGACCTCAAAAGGGGTTGCAAGGTCACAAGGGTCGCATAAGAGGAAATTTTCGAAGTTGCAACCCTTTTGATCTCATTAATTTCCCATGCGTGCAACCCTTTTTATACATAGTTCGTCGAGCATGTCACATTTTTCATTTCAACGGACCATTCGAGAGCATGGGAGACCTATAAGAGTCTGATTTCTTCTAGGTAAGTGGATTTTCACCTCCCAAGTGATCATTTTCTTTTTCCATGTGGCTTCTACCTACTCCCAACCCTTTACCCTCCCCCTTAGCAGGGTTTTATTTTCCCAAGGAATTCTTTTGAATCTCAGTTCTATTCCTAAGACCCTCCTAGCTCATCATCTGACCTTTGCACCTTCTCTGCCCCACCAACTAAGCCCATTCCTCATCCACTTAGCCTTTTTTACCCCTTTCTTGAGTCCTTTTGGCCTAGGGAATCCCATAATCCAATAATTTCTCCTCAGCCCCTTCACCGAGCCGCCGTGAGAGACAGGTTGCACGGGTTAAAATTGCAATACGTAAATTCTTGTGACCTCACAACCTCATTAATCTCACGACCTTGTGAGTTGTGACCCCGTGACCTAGTGACCTATCCTTTCATGGAGCCTCCCTTACAAGTCACATAGGTTAAAATTTTCTCATTTTTGACCCTTAAGACCTCTCCAAATTTTGTGACCCCACGACCTAGTGACCTATCCTTTCATGTAACCTCCCTTACAAGTCACATAGGTTAAAAGTTTCTCATTTTTGACCCTTAAGACCTCTCCAACTTTTGTGACCCTACGACCTGTCCCACACAAAAACTTTCTCAAGCTCTACTAATATTTTAGTGGCCTTGACTGGTTGATTTTGCTAACGGTATTATATTATATTATTTATACCATAAATATTATCGTGGGATTTCCTTTTTCACATGCCAGAAAACATGGATCTCTATTGAATTTTTATCTACTCTTTCTAGTGAAAAATGGCACCTCCATTTATTAGGAATTTTCAGAAGAGTCTTGAGGTCAGCACGGAGGAAAGATACCAGGTCTCATCACTACCTCCCATCTAGGGATATATCGCATGCATCCTCAGCAAAAGCACTAAGTGGAATTGGTATGATATCTACTCAGAGTTCTCCAAGCAACATATCCGAGAGGACTGGGAGGATTTCTCATTGTACCTAAACGTCAAAAGGTCCAAACTTCATTAGGTTGCATCACACCTACCCATATTACCATGTGCATAGGTTATCAATTGTGTTTTCCATAATACAGAAACCACAAGATGGGTGATAAGGAACCATGTAGGATAAGCTTTCATATTTATCCACTCTATGAACATATCAATCTATTACGGGATGTCATAGAAGGAAAAATATTTTAATTCCCGATGGCTGGAAAAACATAAGATTCCAGTCCAGGACACTTCAGGAAATGGTGGCAAGATCCCTCTCAATTTTGGGTAGAGAGAGATAAACAATATAATATGGAGGGCCTCAAGAAATTGTATCAAATCATAGAAGCCATTTTTCACATACTTTACAGAAGGTTTGACATTAGAATTTTCCATGGGACATGGACCCCCATATTGCATATGGATGCTACCAAAGGAAAAATTTTCAACTGGACTAATATATTAGATTTGGTGCTAAGAACCAACATCATTACAACACATGTTCCGGAAGAAGGCCAACCATCTTAGCTTTACATGGCCTCATACTTAATGGATGTTTCCTGTTCCAGGTGCTAGTTTGACCACTGGAGTTAGAACTGGAATGCAGAGATAGGGGATCCAATACATAGGGACTTGTTGGTTTTCTGGGACTCATAGTACAAGAAGGAGCATGACTCCTTATCAGATGCATTCATCACCTCGTTGTACCGAATATTGCACGAACAATACCCCCATGTATGTTGAAGATATCCATGGAGACTATCACTAAGGTGGCACATTTGTTCAAAATATGTGAAAGAACGTACATTAGGGTTTTTTTATCCTCCAAACCTCACCATGTTATGCCTAGGTTTTTCAAAGACAGATTGATAATATAAGAGGTTTGTTACCAAATGACAGTTGTCTTTTCGAAGACATTGAGCAAAGGAAATAAGAAGCCTTGGCCACCATTCCCCCTTACTATCGGGGCATACAAAGCGAAGAAATTCAGGGAATTCAAAGAGGGAGATGAATAAATAAAGGGATTTTATTTCAAATTAAACTATCGATCCTATGATCTTGATAAAATAGTCGCATCCCACTGCAATAAGGCCAAATTCAATTGTTCGTACCAACACACTGAGAAGTCTCACGAAGACGAGGTTAGAAACTAGCATAATATGGAATGAAGAGATGACCCCAATGATGAACTAGAAGAAGAGGGTGATCAAGATGGGCATTCTCAAGAAAACATAAGCCTGCATGAAGGGTAAAATTAAATGAAGAAAAGGAATTAACCAGGGGATATGGCGACTAAGAAAAAGAAGCAAAAGAGACAGGAAGGTGGAGAGTCCCCAAATAGCCAGGGAGAGGAAGGATACAATGAGGCCTTCGAAAAAAGGGATGCATCTCTAGAAAGACAGAAGCAAGATCTCAAAAGGAAGAGGGAAGAATATCTTAAAAGGTCAAATGAATCAGGAGTTCACCAACAACAAGTAAATGAAGGTGAAGAAATAAGAAAAATATAGGAGGAAGAGAGAAAAAAAAGTAAGTAGGAAGAGGAACAGTTGAGGAAGAAGACAGAGGAAAAAATTAAGAAAAAAAGAGAGGAACAAATAAAGATAGAAGAGAAGGAAAACCAAAAGAAGCAAGAATACAAGCATAGGAGAGACGAATAAGAGGAAAAGAGGAAGAAGGAGAAGAAAATGCGGGAAGAGCACAAGAAACGAGAGGAAATAATGAAGAAGCAACACAAAGAAAAACCATAAAAGAAGACGCTGGATTTAGAGAAAAAAAGGAAGGAAGAGGAAGACAAAAGAGAACAAGAAAAGAACAAAAAAAGAGTAGAAGAGGCCCTAGCACAATATCAGTTTCTCAACAAACAGGAAGAAATACCTCCATTGGATATTCCTTTGTCTACTGTTATCACCAGAATACACCTTCCCCTCAGAGAGATAAGCCTTCTAGATAATACAAAGGAAAAAGTGTTAGACTTGAACATAATCATCTTTGATCAAGTCAACCACAAAATCATGCAGGAAAGGAGAAAGTTCTCTACAAGGAACCCAACAGAACCTTTGTGTGTGTCTACGAAAAAGAAAATCATCTTAGACACTACAGTAAATCCCGAAATAATTGCCTTAGTGGGGACTGCCTTCATGACTACAATTGAACTGAATGTTGGGCTGATGAGAAAATAGATCACAAAGCTACACAACAAACTATATGCATCTGAACAAAGGTTGACCAAGGTAGAGGAAGAAAATAAGAAATTGGAAGAAGAAAAAAATTCCCTTCGCCTATCTGATGCAAGTGAAAAAGAAATACAACCCTCAATCAAAGAAGGTGTTGAGACCTTAAGAGGATTGATGACATTATTTTATGAATAAATGATGAAATTTTGTCATACGGTCTCTCCTATCTTATCTATACAATCTGAGACTAAGGAGAAGCCTTCTAGGCTAAAAGAGGCATCCACGACACTGTACAACATTCTCAAATGGACCAACAGCTATCCAGAGGCCCCAACCACTCTTCCAAAGAAGGATTGGATCGCTATTTAGAATGATAAAGTGTAGGTGCACATGAGGATCTAGTCATGAGGTAAGTTGGACAAGGATGTAGACAGTCCTTGCGTCATACAACCATCTCCTTGATGATTTGGATTCGATGGTTGAAGTTCATGGTGCACCTTCTTTCAAAACATTAGGGGAAGCTAAAAATTGGGAGGATGTATTGAGAGAACTCAAAAAATTTCTTGATTCACTTAGGAAAGCCTCCAGTTCAACTAATTTTCAGGTCAAAAGGGAGATTTTCACGAAGTATGTGGTGGAATTTCCCATAATATACACCAATTAGCGAATTTTTCTAATCAGATCAATGCCAAGAAAGGAATTCTAGTTCCTTACGCACTCGAGTGCCTCCACAAACATTGTGAATAAATTCCATAATTAGGCCCTATAGTTGTTGATTACAAGATATGGCAGACCTACCTCAGAGAGGAGCAACACATTGAAGCCTCGAATTTTTCAATCACTAGATCGTGAACATAGAGTCAATTCATTTTTGGTGCATATAACAATAGATTAAAGTAGTGCAATTAGAAACATGGAGAATCATTAGGAAGTCAAAAGGTCACAGGTAGATGAAAGGTCAAGAGGGAGACCAAGGGTCATGGGGAGACCAAAGAACATGGGTAACCTAAGAGTCACCCTCCATTCTATAAATACACCCTCATGTAATTTTTTAAAGTACTTTCCATTGTGTTAGGTGGGTGTGCTTTGTAAAAGCCGCCCACTAAGTAATAAAATAACCCTAAATTCATTTGCATAGAGGAGGAAAGAGTAGAACAAACAGTGGAGTGCAAAGGAAAAAATAACGATATTTTAATCATAGGTGTGGAACCGCGAACCAGGCCAAGGCACAATTATGTGTAGGCACAATTTTCAAGATAGATAATCTTTTGTAGAGTATTCTTTAATTCCTGAAAGATTCCATGGAGAGGTCAACTTAATTTTGTTAGAATTATATGAAGTTTAGAGTCATTTTAACCAGAATTTTATAGGGAACATGATGGTAAAGTCAGAATGGCCATCTGAGTAGAAAATTTGCAGATCCCCTGTAGAACAGAATCTTAGGGAATCTTGAGGGCATCAAAAAGATTCCTTGAGGCCCAAAACTTTCCAGAGTTAGAATTCGACAAAATTTATGTCGATTTTACACCTATCGGTGATAGGAATCCAATGGAGATGTTCGTTTCAGTAGAAAATCTTCCCATTCTCAGTGATTTTACAGATTGGGGTGATGGTGTTAGATTTTCAAGTATGGATAGTTGATTCTATGCCCCTCGACACCACGAGTTTGACGGTACAACCAGATTCAGCAGCTAAGCATCCGCTTCTTAAGAAAACTTTAGGGATTGATGTATATGAAATTTGATCATGTGCCTCTTTTTTCTTTCAGATGTATTATTATTTCTTGATCCTTGCTTGATGCATGTTGTGGGATCTTGTTTTTGCCTCATGTGAGATTATGTCATGATGATAGGAGGTTCATTATGAGTGAGATTTCTTGTAGCAGAACGTCTCATGGAGAGATAAGCCACTCATGTGGAGGGAACATCCTTGTATGAACCTCACCCATGTACCTCTTCCCATTTCCAACACTATATGAAGTGTCCTTCCCCATTTTGACACTGCACCGAGAGACGTAGCCCACACTGGGTGAACTCCGTTATCAACATATCGTGTTCTTATGTTACTAATGGTTTTCTTGTTTCCTCTTCTTTAAAACATGCATATATGTTTATTTATTCTCTTATAAAATGAAATTCTAATAGCATGAAAAAAGTAAAATATCATGGGTAAATCCAGTAGCTGACAGACCTCGATCAAACCTGCTTTTACAAGGTATGAAAATACAAATTTTGTTGAACCTATCCATAACTACATAAAGATAATCATGACCTCTCCTAGACATAGGTAGACCTCCTACCAAATCCATAGAAACACACGCCCATCAATGGGAAGTTACTAGAAATGGTGTATACAATCACAACTTCCTATTGCTAGGCTCACTGACAACATATAATCAACATCCTCTTACAAATTATGATGCACTTTCAAGAAAAAAAGGCTAGTAACAATACCTATGTAATTGTGCCACTGTCTTACCTACACTCAAATGAGCAACAATAAGAGAAGTATGTTCTTCCTTTATGATGTTGACTCTCTCTCCTTATGGAATACATAGCTTTCCAAGATGACACAACAAGTTATCATGCACATGGTAACCCAGTTCATATACTTGGTTACCTTGACGCAAAGTCACATACACATCTTTGAAATACTTATCTAAACCATATTGTTCAACATAGCTCTCAAGTGTTACATAATTATTCTTACGAATACTGGATGAAGTAACAATTGGTCTAGAAAGCATATCATCAACCTTGTTATACATTCATTTCTTATACCTTATCAAGAAAGTGGAATTGTTGAAGAAAACCCATCCATATGAAGTGCCTTGCTTGCTGCAACTTTGTTTGTGATTGCAAGTATTGGAATGGATGATGATCCGTGTGAATGATTTTTTTCCTTACCCATCAAGTAATGTTTCCACTTTTTCACACTTTTCACCAATGCATGCAATTCCTTGTCATGTGTAGGATAGTTAATTACTGCTCTATTAAAATTTTTTGAATTAAAACCAAAGGGCTTACCATGTTTCATCAAGATTTCGCCCATGGCATAGTCACTTGCATCAGTCTCTATCTCAAATGATTGTCTCAAGTCAAGAAGTCCAAGTACATGTGTTGAATTGATATTTTCCTTCAATGCATTAAATTATTTTTGTTGTTTTCCTGCCCACTAAAAAACCTACATCACACTTGTTAATTCATGCAATGGAGCTGCAATGGAATAAAAGTTAGAAATAAAATTTCTCCAATATTGGGTTTCTCCCAACAAAATTCTAACCCCTGTCATTATCTTGGGATTTGGCCAATTCAAATGACATCAACCTTGGAGGGATCGATTTCCAACTCACCTCCTCCAACAATATGACCCAAGTAGACTAAATACATTTTTCTAAATTCGCATTTTGACATCTTGAACTTTCTTCAATACATCTAACACTTTCTTGACATGAATTTCATGTTGTTCATGAGACTTTCTAAAAATTAATATGTCATCTGATTATACTATCACAAAGTCATCTATAAAAGACCTTAAAACATCATTCATTACAACCATGAAGCTAGCATGACCATTACAAATCCCAAAGGGCATCACCAACCATTCAAACAAACCTTCAATTTTTTTTTAATCTTGTCTTCCATATGTCTCTTTAAGTGATCCTAATTTGATCATAGCCACTCCTCAAGTCCAACACACAACATCTTTCAATTGATCAAGCAAATCGTAGATTGTGGGAAGAGGGTAACAATTCTTTACTGTCATCTTGTTTAATGCAAATAAGTCCACACACATGTGCCATATTCCATCTTTATTTGGCACTAAAAAAATAGGTGAGTCACATGGCGATGTACTTGGTTAGATGATCCCCTTGTTAAGAAACTCTTGGATTTTTTTCTTAATTTCTAGATTTTCCATCATTGGCATCCTATATATTTCCATGTTAGGAAGAGTAAAATCTTGTGTCAATTGGATTTCAACTTGGATTCCTCTTTTGGGAGGAAATCTCTTAAGCTCCTGAAAAATCTCATCATATTGGTTAACAATCTCAACCAAATCATATTTCAACTTTGCATCACAACCTTGAAAGGATTCATTCTCAACAACATTATTGGATTTGATCATCAAAAGTACAAAGTCCTTGCTAGAGTTAACATGTCTCTTCATGTGTCCAACATTCACAAGTGAAAGGTTTAGTTTATTGCGATGGGCTCTATCAATGTACTCAACACCATGTTTAAATAAATGATGTTTTTTTCATGGCGATGAAGGATAGCTCTCTTGTCATAAAGATATGGTCTTCCCAAAACAATACCACATATGTCTAATGGCACTACATCAAGTTCCACATCATCAATGAAGTTTGAAGTAATGGTTAATTTCAGTTTTCATTTTCTAGTTACTTGCAACTTTGCGTTGTCATGCACCCAACCTAAAGGATAAAGTTTAGTATGAGGAATGGTTTACAAATTTAAGTTTTTGACAATGTTTTCAGAAATGATATTTTCTTCTGAGCCACTATGAAATAGAGTATCGATTTTGGTATGTTTTGAGATGACTGTAATATGGAAAAGCTATATTATTTCCTCTTCATTTTGAGTTTCATTGTCGCTATTTGAAGAACTAGTACTAGCACTGGATTCCTTACCTTTCAATGCCATTGTTGTGACCTTTGTTTCATCTCCTGAATCAGATCCTAAATCATGTTGTGTATTTGCATCTGTCTTTTGTTTTCCTGTGTTGTTAAAATTTTTGGCTCTCATCTCAGGATGAAGTTTCTAACAATTATCTTCAATGTGGCCTTCCTTTGAACAATGTTTGCATGTTAATTTTTCTCCCTCTTTCTCGATGGAAACATTTTTATTTCCTTTTCCTTTTAATTTACCCTTTCATTTGTCTCCACCTTTAAATGGCCTTATGATTCCCTCTTGTGGAATATTTTGACCTCTTGCTACTAGATGTGTTACATGTACACAAACCTCATCTAACTTTGTAGGCTTAAACATGAGAATAGTGTGTCTCAAATAGCTATGTAAAACTCCATTGTATTTGTGTAAAGTGTCTTTAGATGGTGAATCTAGGCCCAATATAAATGCTCTCCTTTTAAACTCTTGGGTATATATTTTCACACTTTGACCCTTTAGTTGCCTAAATTTTCTCCAATCCAAGATAGAGTTATGCATGTATGCTAAAGGATAAAATTTTCTTCTTAGTGCAGCAACAAAATCATTCCAAGAAGATAAAACCTTACCATGTTTCTTCATGTCCTCTTGAGTTTTGGTTTCCCACCAAATGAGTGCTACACTTTCCAACCTTAATGAAGTAAGCTGAATATTTGTCTCATCATCTTCGATCCTTTGTATCATGCAATACACTTCAAGCTAACGAACCCAATTATAACTACAAGGAAAAAACCCTCTAGCGGATGCTTTTGTTGAAACCCTTATAAATATACCCTAGACATCCATTTGTAGGGGAGTTTACTAGAGGAGGTTGGCAGGTGGAGGTTTTTACGGATGTTTTTCTTATGGTCCACTTATCATCCTAAACCGCACCGCTGTGTTCAACTAGAGAAAGTACCGATGCACACAAAACATTGGCACACCGAGACACTGTGCGCTCAATACAAACCCGCCCAGTGCATCTTATTACAGTACCGCACTGGTGCTTTACAAATATTCCTCACCGGTGCATCCTAAAAACCCATGCCAAAACTAAAACATCCCGATGTGGTCTTAAGAAACCGCACCGGTGCTCCTATAAAACCCTCGCACCGAAAGGGTTAAAAGAATTTACCGCCAAAAATCCACATTTTTCACTTTTCAGTGCTCCAAAGCTATCAAGCACTGGTGAAACTTTACCTTGTTTGAGGCACCCTACCATTGGTGCTCCCATTGCATGCACTACTGTTGTCCATTACCCACCATCTCCATTTTCAATTTTTGAAAATGGTGGGCAAATTCATTTTTGCAAATTCTACAACCAATATGCCTCCTCGATGGCCAAATTTACAGGTATTTTCCTTGTTTTTCATAATTAAACATTTTAGTAGATTATTTTTTTAAATTATCTTAAAATTCACCTTCTTTAAAAAAAAAAAAAATCCCGCACGGTGCACTCAAGTTGTTCGGCTCGCATCGGTTCACGATGTTGCCCGTAAATTCACAGGACACACCGAAACTAGTGTTAACGGTATCTGCACTAGTTCTGTGGTAGTACTAAAAGGTGCACCATTATTTTTTAAAATTAAAAAAAAGTGGAGTGGGGTCGGTTACCCGGCTGCATCATTGACCTTGTCGAATAGCGGGAATGCAGTGCATTGACGGAAATATCCACCCCGGGACGGGTAATTCTGTCAACACACAACATTCTGACTATTCGACATGGTCAATGGCACAACCTTGAAAAATATCGCATCGTTGACTATATACTGATGTCATTAGGGTGGTGCACTGACCAAACTATACACCCTAGGGCGTATAGTTTGGTTAGCGCACCTCCCTCCCGATACTAGTCCATAGTCAATGGTGCAGTCTATTATATCATCACGCCATTGAATTTGGAACAATTCCAAGATGGAGACATGCTGGAAATTTGCAAGTGCACCACCTCGAATGCACTACAAATTTTCTGGTGCACTGCCTTCGGTGTGCGAAAAAAAGGACACACCATTATCGGTGCATGCCTCTTTTTTGTGGCGCACCGATGAATTTTTTTTTTTTCAAAAAACATTACATATGCATATTCCTAAATACATGTCTCATTTAATAATTTTTTTTTATTGAATATGTCAATCATTCAGTGGTGTGAAAGGAGAGAAGAGAGGGAACAACAACAACAACATGCAAACTAGTATAACATGGTTCGCCTGTGGGAGGCACGAGAGAGGGAGATAGATGTGTAACCTCTCCCTATTATAGCAGCTACCCAGGGGCTTGTAGGGCAGGTAGGCCTCCTCAAGTTCTATGAGGAGGCTACACCCCTAAAGGGTCATGGTGTATTTTTGCAACATCTTATCCGTAGGTGGAATGCCCACCTAGAGGCTTTTCGGGTTGGTCCTAACCAGTGGTATGTGCCCAGTGAGGAGGACATCTACTTCATTAATGCCCTATCAAGGAGAGGGGTGGATTCTCCCTTGTTCCCATAGGTTCTAGTTGGTTATGCAACAGGGAGTTATTTGGTGTATTCCTAGAGATAAATTAGCGCTCATATATTGTCTCCTTTACATTTTTAGATCTCCAGAGGTTAGTTACATATTGTTGCATTTGATAGTGAGGAGGTGAGGTGCCTTTCAATTTTGTTTTCGGCCATTTTACACAACACTAGCGATGTGAAACACATTATTTTCCTGCTTCTATATTATGTTGATTCTTTAGTACAGGAGCCACGATTTGTCAAGTGGTCTGACATTTTTTTGCGAAAATTCTCTACAACCTTAGATAGATGTCATGCTCATCCACAACAGAGGGTCAACTTACCTTTTGTGTCAGAGCTATTTTTTTAATTTTTTGAGAGGTTTCTAGAGATGAGGCCTACTTTTTTTCAGCAGCCTCGTAGGCTAATGCTGCATGTACGGATGCACATGTGGGGAAAAATGATGTCCAAGAGGGGCAAGACTAAGTTTTTTGCGAGGATATCACATGATGACTGGAGTTGCTAGCCAGTGTTGATAACCATTCCTTCGTTATGGTCCCCTATCCTTATGCTTGTTTGAATTGGCTAGGGTGTACCAACATCCTCTTCACAGATGATGAGCTGCTGGATGATAGAGGTAATATTACTGTTTTATTTAAATTTATTCCAACATGTTCTTTAACTTGTTTTTATTAAAATTTCCAATTATTGTTGTGTACTTATATATATTTTGTAGAAATTGGGTCCTTTGATGGCAATGAGGTGCCAGCACCACCAAATGATCCAGGTGTGGATCCTGACGATGATGAGGATATGGCAGATGCCGAGGATCATGAGGTCAGTGGAGAAAGAACTACTCCTGCTGGTGCGTCGGTACCACCTTCTGATAGGGATAGGCTTGATAGTAGATTGAGGATGGAATTGGGCGACTAACTCTGTGCATTTTTTGTTGAGGCGAGAATCAGGCCAACCACTATAAGAGATATATAGTTCGATGCTAGGCTAGTACATATGTGGAGAGACATGCAACATGACATGTTCAACATGATGCAGCATGTCGTAGGAGTTACGAGCTTAGTTATGTGGTTGAGCAGGGCCCTTCAACACTATAGGCATGGTTGTGATGCAATAGGTCGACAGTCTATGAGAAGCGACACATCATCTGATGATCATGATCAGGGGAGTGATCATCGTTCACCTCGCATCGCGCCAGATGAGCATCATGCAGCATTGACCAATAGTCATGATGGAGAGTAGGTTGGACCATCATTCATGTCGAGTCAACAACCTACAGCATGTCATTTAATTTATTTTTAAATGATTGTAATAGTAATGTTAATTGTAATTGTATATATGTAAAATTGTAAAATTGTAATTGTAATTCTAATTGTTTGTAAAATTCTAAAATTGTAATTGTATGTAAAATTCTAAAATTGTAATGGTAATTATATGTAAAATTCTAAAATTTTAATTGTAATTGCACGTGAAATTGTAAAATTGTAATTGTAATTGTATGTAAACTTCTAAAATTGTAATTGTAATTGTAATTGTAATTTTTATTTTAGTTGTATTAATGTGAAAATTTTAATTGTATTAATGTGAAATGATTTTATTAAAAATTTTAAATTTGTAAAGCTGTAAAATTTTAAATAATTGTAAAATAATAAATCTATAATAATATGAATTTTTGTCACATAATAAAATTTAAAAAATAATCCAAATAAATTTATGTACTTTAGAATTATTATTATTTTATTATGGTCTTACATACAAAAGAAAAGAACTTTTTACAATATGCCATTGTTTTTTAGATCAACGTAATTGCAAATTATCAAGTGAAATATTGATTTGAACATTAACACAATGAAAATTACCAATTAATTCAGAATACATATTATAATGTTTTGAAAAAAAGAGTCACCTTCTAAGTTATAAGGTAGTTAAGTCCTCTTATTTATAAAAACCCATCTTAAAAAGTATAAGCATTGATGAAATAACACATGTACCATATCACTCTCGGTTCTCATGATTACCCTCATTATCTTCCAGCTCGCATGGCATGATAACACTATTGCTCTCAAAAATACATTTTGATCTAGGGTCATGTCTCAATACAAACCACCAATCCCTATCCGACACATCTGGGTAAAAAAACACCTACTTGCTGTGTTTAGGGAAAGCATAGGGCTCGTTAGTTTTGTTAGTATGAATCTTTCGTTGCAAAAGATCACTTTAGCTACGCATAAAAAATATCCCTAACATCGATTATGGATGCAAAATATCTTTAAGTTTGCTGCACAAATTTAGATCTAAGCACAAAAGACATTAAGCAGATAAAATACAACATGGCTCCATAGATCCAATGGACAATACAAGAAGAATGTATTTAAAAGAATTTTGTATTATATTAAAGAATGGGGCACTTGAGAGGAAAACAAGAAAGGTGTCTTCCGGTTCTCCTCAGTGGGATGGGTTCTTGAAAGTCCTCAGTGTTTCAGATCTAACATTTCTCTCTCTTATAGGTGTAGAAAAGAAAACATAGAACTCAATGGGATTTCACAAAGAAAAATGGAAAATGGTGACCAAGAGTAGATCCAAAGTGATCTAATGCAATGAATGTGACTAATGAATGGGGAAAACCCCCCTATTTATAACAAAATATTGGGGCAGTCTAGAACTCGGTGCATGAATAAAATATTATTAATCAAATTCTAGAAGCACCTTTTAGGAATATTTTATTATATTTGTTGGAGGGAAAAGGATTCTTGACTTGGGTCAATTCCTTTATTTATAATAAATAAATAAATAAATAAATGGTTTATTTATCATTTAGGGGAATGATGGGAATATAATTAAATAAATAATGGTTTATTTAATTATTTATGGATGATTTAGTCAAATTTAACTAAGAATATTATATAAATAATGATTTAAATAACTTGTTCTTAGGAAATAATTAAATAAATAAGGATTTATTTAATTAATTTCCTTGTTTTGGGTTAAATATGACCAAATAAGTTATTTTATATGGTGAAAGCAATTTTTCTTAGGGTAAAATTGGTCTTACATGGTGTACTTGGGTTCATCTAATATTAATAGGTTAGATGACCAAAAAAATGGTGTAACAGATTGCCCCCCAACGTACGAGTGTTAGGAGAAAATCGTATGACCGAAGTACGTTGCAAGAACTCAATCACTAGATATGAAAAGGGGAATGAGAGAAAGAAGTGTAATGTTTTATGATGTGCTAAAGGACTAGACCCTGAGGAGATGAGACTTACAGGTGCAACAAGTCTCTAGTGTATGAAGTGTTACCTGTGCTAAAGGTGGTGGGGGAGGCATACCTATGCCCGCTGAGACAAAGTACAAAGAATAAGGTGCCCGAAAAACCACGGAACGCAATAATGAAGCATGTGCTGGCCTAAACATGAGCCAGATAAATAACATAATGAATCCCACATACATGTGATGCCTGGAATAATCGTCAGGACTTATACAATAATATGGTAGTACATGAGATATAAATACACCCAAATTCCCCCTACACGCAGGGAAGGGCTCACAAACTCTGACTGATACGTGCAAATCGAAGAGGCGCCGCAAGCGGTTGAGGCTAATATCATCAAATGGGAGGATTTGCATCAAGGGTGGAAATGAAGTCATCCGGGCATGTGGGGGGCTACCTACAGGGTCACCCCCTCATGAGGGTTGCGACATCTCACACATGCCCGGGAATCACCAATAGCTGCTACTGCGTCACTGGACCATCAAGTGTATAGATCACGATCATGCTGGGAAGAGCTCGAACCAATGATACACTGCCCCTTAGACCTAGCTTCTGGAATAAATGAGCTGATGTTGACAGAATTAGGTCTGCCATAGGTGAGGTAATAAGGGAACCCCAACTAAGGCACGAGGGAAAATAGTAGAGCGACGATCAAGTAGACATTGATGATGATGATGGAATGAGAGGAACAGAGGAGCGGTTGGATGACCTCCCTTGTTAGAGCATAAAGTATATGAATGGCATGGCAGCGACTGACACAATATCATGATGGATGATGAACAAGGGTAGAAATGGCCATAATGTGTGACACGAGAGAGGGACCAAGCAGGAAAGGATGGAGGACTATGGCGGGGTACAAAAGGACTCAGGATAGACTCCATGAGTGTGATGGTGACTTGACTCGGATGCTCTAAGCAAGGGCGACTCGATGGTGCTGCCTCATAGTACGGGTCCAATGGGGGACCATAAAAGCATGAGTACAATAGGGTGACTCATGAAAAAAATCAACACGAACGAAGACGAGTAAGGAGGCAAAGTGGTGCCCCAAGTACAAGTGTCGTAAGTGAAGAAATTCGATTTTGAGAAGAGGTGAATAGACCCTTCATGGACAAAATGGGTCCTCGTGAAGTATCAAAACGTAAAAAACTGACAAACACCCATTTGAGTGTTTGGTGAGAGCCTTCCAACAGTGTAGACAGTGTGTCAAACGGGGCTACGGTTTGGTCGCAGCAGGCGAAAGAAAAAATAGGGATTTTCTTCTAATAGGGCGTTTTCCCTCCAAAATCATTCATTTTCTTGTGTAGCTATGGTGAATGTGGAGAGGAGAGAAGGCCCTAAATCTTGCAATGATCGTAGCGGACAAACCGACCGTTGGAATTGTGATCCGTCAGTTGTAGGTAAGAGGTCTAATCCTAAGCTTTGTTTTTGATGGATTCAAATTGCAAATTAGGGCTTTAATTCTTGGTAACTACCCCTACATCATCATTATGGTCAGGTCGCACCTTTTGGGGAAAAAGCTGCGACCTGGGACATAGGTTTTGGCCTGAAAAGTGCGATGTGGCCCAGGTTTTGCCCAAAAAGTGCGACCTGTTAGATGTGGGGGGTTCAGTGTTGTTATGGGCTGAGATGCTGTTTTGGTGGAAGTTAATGTAGTTTTACTGATCTAGAGGCTGAAAAAAATGATGTTTTTGTGTAGATATGGCAGATATATGGATCAAGTGGAGAGAGAGAGACTTAGGTACATTACAGACGGAGATCCAGGTGGATCAGGGTGTCCGTCATGCACTAGCTAGCTATGGGGTGCTGAAGTTTTTGGAGAACCCTTTGATGAGGGCTGGAGAGCCCTTGTTGGCCCGTATTATTAGTTACCGGGATCCAGATCAAGAGGTGTTTGTAGTGCAGGGGCACAAGATCGAGTTGATGGTCCAGGATTTGTATTTCTTGACTGGTCTCCCACCATTAGGGATGGTGGAAAATACGCAGCCAGTGTGACCACGTGGGCGTAACATTATGGATTTTTTTGAGCGACATTGTCGACCAGGTGTCTGAGTCAAGGGGACTCAGATATCCATTGGTGATCTAGAGAGGTTGGAGACCTGGGCAGTGGCCGCAGTAGTGTTGCAGATTTTGGGTAGCCAGGCGTTCCATCACATCACTGAAGGGCAGATGATGATTGTGGAGAATGTGTTGAGTGGGACCTACTATGGGTGGGCCCAGATGATGTTGGTGTCGGTGAAACGACAGCTGTCACTATGCAAGTCACAAGTGAATCATGATTGTGCCTGTGGGACTGTGTTGTGCTCTTTCTTCTTTGAAAAGATCCCGACCTTGCGACCTCGTATACAGTTACCTGATGGAGGTCTGAGGGAGCCTCGGATGTGTCGGTGGGGATGATTACTATGTAGAGGAGGAGGAGGGGTAGTCGGATGGGTGTTCCGACCAGAGTTCTTTGCCCATTGGGATTAGATGCCACTATACATAGATGACTATCCCTATAGTGGGATGAGTTATTGGGGAGATCGGGACTTGCCGCTTCTGCCTGGTTGAGTGTGGGGGCCTGATGGTAAGTGACAAGCAACTAATCTGTTATGTGCATTTTAGAGTTTGTGACTAGTATGCATGGTACTAATTGTTATATTTTTTGGAATGCAGATATAGCTCTGGTGAAACTGGCCAGATATATGGGGCAACTGGCAGCAGGAGGCGCTACAGGTGTGAGTGGATCAAGGACAGCACAGAACGAGGATATGGAAACTCTGGTGGAGGACATCCGTCAGAGATGTGAGGGGTTGCTGACCGATGTGTCGGAGCGTGGTTGGTAGGATTTAGATGACCGGTACATAGAGTTATGTATTGGGCTATCCTCGGAATGGCGAGTTATCATGCGACGCATGGCGATGGCCGGTCAGACTGTGCGTGATCTACGAGCAGCGAGAGCAGAGCCATTGGCTCGGGATCCTTCGAAGAGTGATTAGATGTAGGGTAGGTGGCACCCCCCAGTGTTTTTGTAGTGGAAAGTGGTGCCCCCCATTTTGTAGTTATGTTTTTTGTACCATGCTATGGGCATGTGATAAGTTTCAGAGAAGATGGACTCTAAAAACACATTTTATATGATATATATGATGTATATTCATTTGATTAATGGTATTGAATGTTATTGTGTTATGTGTGATAAATTCCAGTCTAGAACATGATTTGCGATCTGATCTACGTAGTGATTTTTATCTCTAGGTATATGGGTAAATGTAATGAATCTAAATTCTCGGATCAAAAGTTGCACTCATAAATATTATCTAAACAGGATAGGGTTATGCACACGATAGACACCGTTAAGTTGTAAGACAAGGAGCAGTGAATCTAAATGAACATGTAGATGGAGGATGTGTTGAGAGAGGGCATCGGCTAGGAGACCACGCATTGCATCATATTCGGCTTGATTATTTGTGGCATTACCAATGCAGACCCCATTTGCAAGAACCAGGGTATGCAAGGGGGTAAATATGGCCCATGCTGCCGAAGCGAGATTATGGGAATAGCGACTTGCCCCATCGGTATAGCCAAGATAATGGGTAGAGGAGGGGGAAGATGTAATAGTGTCACAAGACAAGTAGGGATGAGAACAAGGATGGTAGCGTGAGTAGAGGATAGACATCCAGTGACGGTTATGGGAGGGAGAAATATGGGTAGGAGGTCTAGGACTCGGGCTGCGAAGGACATCAAAGATACGGATGGTATGATCGTGAGTATGGGAAGGAAAGTAAGGGTCAAGGGGACCATACAACTCTGCAAAGCTACCGAAATCAACAATGTGGGAAGAGAGGCGCAGATACGGGTCGTCACGGGGAATGACAGAAGAACAGGTAAAAAGATGATCAAAACATGAAGAGCTCGAGAATGTGTCTGAAGGAGGATCAAGCAGAATAGAGGGAGTGGATTCAGAGGGAATGTACTCAGATGGTTGTGTGGATGATGATAGGTATAGGAGGGGAGCAGTAGATTCGGACATTTCAACATCAGGGGGAGGAATGTCAATGGTGGCAGGGGGATCCTCAAGTAGACTGGATGCATATTGAGCAAGGATGGGAGAGGCGGATTGATTTTGTTCAACCTCGTACTCGCGGATGACCTCTAAAGAGGCTCGGTAATGCGTGAGGCGAGGAAAATGGTGAGAATAATGGCCATGGACACCACACAGAGCACAGGGTTTGTTGGTGTGAAGAGTCTTCGGGTTCTTGGCTACGGATGAGGAAGAAACAGAGGTTTCAGGGATCGTAGATTCAGGGAATGCGACTTTAACCATGGGTTGGATACGGGGAAACTCAGGACAAGTATGGGTGGGATGATCAATACCATCACACAAGGCACAAGGCTTGGTGGGTAGGGGCGGGGTAGGGTCAGGTGCGGTGGCCTTGTCATTTGATGCCCCCTTGCGAGATTTTAATTTCTTACCTATAGCTATTGCAACATTAGGAGGGTTCTGCAGAGGGGTGAGGGGCACTATGGTGGTGGAAGGAGCGAAGGGAATCGATTGCATTGGTGCCACGGTGTAATATCCCCAAAGGGAAATAACCAGTAATACACAGAAATATGCCAGACAGATATAGAAAATACACTGCTGGAACCAGATCATGGAACAAGTACACATAGAATGCCAGAAAACTAAGCCATTTATTGATACAATTCATCTGAGAGGAGTACAAAATGACAGGGATAGTACTTTTTCTATCATACACACAGGCAAGTGGAGACCCTCTCGAGAATAAATAATGGGCTGAGAGATAAAGAGACATCGTCACAGGCAATTTGGTACATATGAAAAATTTCATTTCTTTGGAATGCAATAAATATAGGCGAAAGAATAGAAGATAGCTGATCTCAATCCACCTAAAACCCTCACAATAAAAAAGCTATCTCACTAGTAATTGCCAGAAGAACGAGATGAAAATGTCACAACCACAAAAAACCTCAGATAGAATGATCGGCTCCTCCTGTTGGATCTCACGTTCTCTCTGTAGGAATCTGCTAGATCTGAGTCCTCCTACCCAGATCTGCGTCCTATCACTCCAGATCTGCGTCCTCCAAGGCTAGATCGGCTGCTATCTCTCCAGATCTAGGCTAGATCTGCCAATATCTCCTCAGATCTACGTCCTCCAAGGGTAGATCTGCTGCTATCTCTCCAGATCTAGGCTGGATCTGCCAATTTCTCCTCAGATCTGCGTCCTCCAGGTAGATCTGCTATCCTCTCAGGATCTAGAAAGTGCAAGGATCTGTCAATATCTCCTCGGATCTGCGTCCTCAAGGGTGGAGTCTGATGCTATCTCTCAGTCTGCTGCCCCGGGCTACACCACTGCTCTCCTCGGATGCATCCTCCTAAAGCTGGATGCGATGCTATCCCGAATCTTGCACTCTCAAGGCCAGATCTCTCGGATACCGTCCTCCGGCGGATTCTTTACAATGCCTCCCAGAATCTGCGTCCTTCTGCCTTATCTTGAATCTGCGTCCTTCCTTCTCTAGACAGTGATCCTCCACATCCTCCACCAAGCGCTGACGATTCCGACTACCACCGAAACCTACGATGTTACTTAAAATTACCTTACTAGGCGCACCAAGTCTCGAAGCTAAGGGTGATACCAGAAAATAACCTTACCAGGGCAGGCACTCGAAGTCCCCCGAGGCTAAGGGTGAGATTTCCGAACGGAGACACTCGGTTGCACTAAACAGTGCTGCAGACCGACTAAACAACCGGCGTGCTGAAGCAGACAGAAGTCTAGCTCTCAATATCAATATCAAATCAAGCATACCAAAATGAGGTGAGAACCCCACCTTTTATAGTGCTAAACTCCCTCCAAAACTTTGACTGCGTCCTTCACTCTCCTTGGCCTGCGCAGTTACCCTTGGGTCAGCGTGAGGCCTCCCCTCATATCCATGTGGACCCCCAAGGCCCCCTCTCCAAGTTATAACGTTAATCAACTAGGAAAACACTTTATTTTATAAAGTGAGGTGACTAAAGTGAGGTGACCCCTCTTATTTCTCACTTTATTTATTATTTCTAGCTAAAGCGGCAAATTTAAACAAAAATGAAATATTCCAATTAGCAAGGCTAATTGGGAATATTACAGTCTCCCCCGGCAAAACGTTGCTTGTCCTCAAGCAACTGAAGTGATGGATGCTGTAAAGTCTGCTCGCTCTCCCAAGTGGCATCCTCATCCGGCAAAAATTGCTTGTTCCCAAGCAGTGCTTGAACAAGCCTACTCTCTAGCTGATGCTCCTCACCGATACTGCAAAATGTGCCTGGGTCCCACTGAAACCTCTCTATCTCCTGCATCACCCTGATACGAAGGGATATCTCAATGCCAGGATCCCAAACTGATTTCTCATGATACCAGCCAACCAACAATCCGCCCGGGTCCCATCGCCACCATGGCCAATACTAGCCCAAGTCCCATGGCTCGGACTGCTCACTGCCTCTGGCTATGACTGAAGACCATGACCGCTGCTGCTCTGCATCTATGACTGTGTAAGCTGGCCCATCAACGGTGAACCAACTCGTCACCTCTCTCCAATCAAGGCATGGAGTCGAAAATATAATGAGGAATATCTCCCTCCTGTGGATCCTCCATCTCCAAGCAATCATCCAGACAAAATGAGCCACCTCCCAACAAGGCAACTCCTGAAAATCTCCTCCCACCTCAAGCTCTGGTAATGAAGGTGGGCTGAAAATATGAACTTGGCAAGCATCATAGCTTACCCCATGTTGTCCTTCTCTCCACTCATGACAAGTGTAGAGTCTATGCTGATCCTGGGCTGCAAAATCATTGCCCTCCAATGGAAAAGTGAAAAACAATCCATTATAGAAGGTTCCTTTATCAATGAAGAACAAGCTGGCCCAAAACAAACCATCCATGAAGAATATGACATGGTCATCATGGATCACCCTAATGAGATGTTTGCTGAAGGTTCTACATGAGGATACATAATGCAAACAATCTCTCACAAGGATACAACATAGTATCATCCACTGCAACCTCAGAAAATTACATGGCAAGCAATGTACAAGATTCATCACATCTACTAATGGATAGTAAATGGCTGAATATGACAACAACATAAGGCCAAACACTTGCCCATAGCTGTATAATGGATGAATATCAATCTCATGGCCCACCTCAAAAGAGAACACATATGTAGTAGTGGTGGCCATGCCTCCTCCCATGCTCCTATTAGAACATGTAGTGCAGAAAATACTCAAAGGCACTTTCAGCTCATGTGTCTCACTCATAATCAAGCCTCCCATACAAATCTGACCATATGCTGGAAGTAAGATGGTACATGGATCCATAAATGAGCCCTCCATAGTGTTTTGGCGTGCTATGAAGAAGAATGAACCATGTGCTGCAAGAAGATAATCCTCCTCATGCTTGGAAACCCAAGTCAAGAAGAATATGCCATAGATGTCTCTATCATCATTACCCCCTCTTTGTGCAACAAATATGAAGTGATCCTGGGACCTATGGGTTATAGATCCACCATATCTCTGCTGCGCACACTTCATCCATAATGTTCTGCTCCAGGGTGACAACGCTGGGAGCTCATGCAAATAAGCTCCCGTCAATACCAGACTCTACTCTTTGACATGCTCCTTGTCAAAGACTCCTCTAATACTGCTGCAACAAGTGTGGAATACTCCCCAAGATGGAAGTGCTTCCCCGTCATCATCAAAGATCAAGGAGATAGTGCCATCCCCTCTTCCTGCAACATCATGCAAAGTGTGAGAGCAATTCTGCCCTTGCTCTCCCAGAAACAAACCAAGAAACCAAATAATTTGCTGCCTCCCCATACTTCCATCATACAACTCATGTGATGAAGACATAACGCGTATCATAGCAACACCATGCATACATACTCTATGCTTCTCCATGATGCAAGTATCCAGCCATCTTTCCTCCACCCTCCGACTCTTAGGAAGAGTGTTTGCCAAGAGATGGCCAAACTCTTTCAAGAGTAACCAGCGCAGCCAAGCCTCCTGCTGCCTGGTAGCATAGATCTGCAAGTAGCCTCCTAGCTCCTTGCTCATCATCCCCATCCACTCAATCACTTGTGGATGCCTTCTTCTCCTCATCCGGTTGCTCCTCCCATGAGGGCTACCATCCTCCCAAATCAAATTTCTCATTTTGCACTTCATGGGATTTTGAAGTATAAACTTCTCAAGGATCAATGAGACCCTATCAAGAATCAAATAGGTGGTAGGCAAAAACCTCCCATCATGATGTGTGTGGCTCAAGGAATGTTCAACACAAGCATGAGAGATGTTATCCATCCGAAGATGTCCCCCATCTTCTATCTGCTCTTGTGAGAAGGGAAGAAAGTCATCGCACCCCATGGTGTGTCGAAGTGCATCTCCAGTGAGATCTCTCCTTGAGACCTCCTCTTCATCCATAGTCTGCTCCCTCGAGTACCAACTCAAAATCTCTCGCCATCCAACCTCAACACGTGGCTGATGTACCCTGTGCAACTCTAATCATCTCATCCCATTATCCAAGTCAATATATGAGACCTGACTAGGTGGCTCTGCCTCTCTCTCTCTAATGGAAAGAGATGACCCAACAATACTGCTAGTCCCGTCCATGCATGCCTGAAGGGGAATGATCTGATGCTCCCTCGTGCCCTCTGGTTGTACCATCAGGGAATCCAGCTGTTCCCCAATGCGGACCAACTTGGCCGCCGACTTGGCACAAGTCACTCTCATACCCTCCAGCTCCTGGTCCTGCAACAAAATGGTCTCCCGTACTGATGCGGCCTTCTCCCTCAAAACTCGAAGGTCCGTCCGAAGCCGATGATACCGCTGTCTGCGACCATCATCCGATACCTCTGTATCCCTTAGTGCCTCATCGATAATGGATATATCTCCTGATACCTCACCCATCTGTCGTGTGCTGCTACCATCCGAAGACTCGGACATGGCTCCAGTCATCACCTCAGTGGATGGCTCTACCGGGGTAGGCTCTACCTCCTCCACTACAATATCAACCGGCACGGTCAAGGAGGACTCTAATGATGGTGAGTCCTGTGTCACACTAGGTGTATCCTCGAACTCCCTGCAATCCTGTGTGTTCTCATCCTCTTCTCCACTGCTCTCGGAGAAGACCTCAATGAAGTGTGCCTTCCCTGCCGCACACCTGTGTCCTGGTGCCCATGGCTCCTGGCAAGTGAAGCACAACCGCTTCCTCCTCAGCTCTCTCTTGGCCTCATCATCAAACTGCCCTCGTCCAGGATTCGCCTTGGGAGGCGGAGCCCTCGTGTCCTTACCCTTAGGCTGGAAGGCCTGTCTCTGGGGATAAGGTGTCCGAGTCCTGTGTAAGACATCCTATAAGTCCCGAGTCTTGCTGATGGCATCCTGAAGGGTAGCCGGTCTGTTCGACCGGACTAGGCCACGAAGTGGCTCTGACAGCCCCTCCACAAACATGCAAACCATCTGAGCTACAGATAAATCAGGTACCATCACCGAAATCCTCAAGAAGTCTGAAATGTATGTCTCTGCACTCCCAGTCTGTTTGAGCTTGGTCAGCTCACCAAAATGCTGCTCCGGATCCCTCCTGTCAAAGCGCTCTACCACCCTCTGGGTAAACTCGGCATATGTCGTCACTGTAGAATGCCCGAGTGTCACCATCCCATGGAACCACCAATCCCGGGCCTCACCATCCAGATGCAATGTTGCCACCTTAATGGCCTCTGACTGCGTCATCTGGTTAAGCTGGAAATAGATGTCCAGCTTCTCCACCCAGGACTTTGCCGAACTATTTGATGAGCCATCAAACGTGGGCAAATGAAATCTGCTAGCTGCGCGGTGGTCATCACGGTGGTGCCTGTGCCCCTGGTGATGATCACGGAATCCAATGCCATACTGGACCCAAACATAATCTCTGAATGAGAGAGCCTTCATGAACGCCGGTCCGAAATCCTGATACTCTGCAAAAATGCCAACCATCCGAGCCAGATCTATCTCTCGCTGTACTGCTGTCCCCCATCTCCTCGAATCGTCACCACCTGCCATTGGCATTTTCTGCTAGGTGCCTACAGGCTCCTCAGAAACTGCACGGCTGCTGCAAAACCATACTGCTGCTTAACTTCGACCTCCGATTTACCCATTGAAAACTACTCAGAAAATTCTAGGAATTTGGGAAGGTGATCGTTGTCCAAAACCCAGAAAAACCCAGAAAACGTTTATTCTAATTCCAAACTTCAAAATTTGACCCTTTTTATTTTGGCCCTTTTTCCAACTGCGTTTCTGGTATTGCAACTGCTATTGCTCTCCAAAATTCCAGCAACTCTTTCCCAATGTCATAGACCACAGGCTGAGCCAGAATTATGCTCTGATACCACTGTAATATCCCCAAAGGGAAATAACCAGTAATACACAGAAATATGCCAGACAGATATAGAAACTACAATGCTGGAACCAGATCATGGAACAAGTACACATAGAATGCCAGAAAACTAAGCCATTTTATTAATCTGAAAGTACATAGAGAGGAGTACAAGATAATCAGGATGAGTGCACCTATCCTTGCCCTGGGCAAGTGGAGACCCTCTCAGAACAAATAATGGCTGCAAATAAGGACAGCGTCCTAGCTGGCTGAAGATCTGCTATGAAGAGCTGCTGCTGGAATGCAATGGAACTATGAACTGAAGACTAGAAGATGGCTGATCTCAATCCACCAAACCCTCACCAATAAAAACGTTGTCTCTGCTAGTGACAGCGCAGAAGACAGATGAAATGCTGGCCACAAAACCTCCAGATGAGATGATCAACTCCTCAAGGCTGGAAACACTGAAAAAAGCTGCCAAACCCCACACACAAGGTCCTACTCATCAGATCAGCGTCCTCCCTGACTGGATCTGCGTTCTCTCTGCCCAGATCTGCTGGATCTGAGTCCTCCTATCCAGATCTGCGTCCTATCACTCCAGATCTGCGTCCTCCTAGGCTGGATCTGCTGCTATCTCTCCAGATCTAGGCTGGATCTGCCAATATCTCCTCAGATCTGCGTCCTCCAAGGGTAGATCTGCTGCTATCTCACCAGTTCTAGGCTGGATCTGTCAATATCTCCTCAGATCTGCGTCCTCCAAGGGTAGATCTGCTGCTATCTCTCCAGATCTAGGCTGGATCTGTCAATATCTCCTCAGATCTGCGTCCTCCAAGGGTGGATCTGATGCTATCTCTCTAGATCTGCACTCACCCAGGCTAGATCTGCCAATATCTCCTCAGATCTGTATCCTCCAAGGCTGGATCTGATGCTATCCCTCCAGATCTGCACTCTCCAAGGCTGGATCTGATGCTATCCCTCCAGATCTGCACTCTCCAAGGCTGAATCTCTCAGATCTGCGTCCTCCAAGACTGGTTCTGCCAATGCCTCCCCAGATTTGCGTCCTTTCTGCCTTAGCCAACTGGATCTGCGTCCTTCCTTCTCTAGACCAGCGTCCTCCACCAAGAAACTGCTGCTGACTACCACTGAAACTGAAGGATGTTACTCAGAAAATTACCTTACTAGGGCAGGCACTCGAAGTCCCCCGAAGCTAAGGGTGATACAGAAAATAACCTTACCAGGGCAGGCACTCGAAGTCCCCCGAAGCTAAGGGTGAGATCTCCGAACGGAGACACTCGGTTGCACTAAACAGTGCTGCAGACCGACTAAACAACCGGCGTGCTGAAGCAGACAGAAGTCTAGCTCTCAATATCAATATCAAATCAAGCATACCAAAATGAGGTGAGAACCTCACCTTTTATAGTGCTAAACTCCCTCCAAAACTTTGACTGCGTCCTTCACTCTCCTTGGCCTGCGCAGTTACCCTTGGGTCAGCGTGAGGCCTCCCCTCATATCCATGTGGACCCCCAAGGCCCCCTCTCTAAGTTATAACGTTAATCAACTAGGAAAACACTTTATGTTATAAAGTGAGGTGACTAAAGTGAGGTGACCCCTCTTATTTCTCACTTTATTTATTATTTCTAGCTAAAGCGGCAAATTTAAACAAAAATGAAATATTCCAATTAGCAAGGCTAATTGGGAATATTACACACGGCTATGTATGGTTTGGGGTGGCCCGGTGAGGTCTCGGTTGGAGGAGTAAGATACCATACTGGAATTCCCAAGGTTAAATTAGGTAGGGAAAGGGTGGCCATGACGGGGACCGTATAGATGCCGAGGGGAGGGCCGAGGAATGGTATTTGACCGGTAGGGTAATGATCAAGGGGGACGACTCCCATATGGTGGAAACCTGAGGGAACTGACTCAGGAGGGTAGGGGGGTTCCTGAGTGTGATGGGAAGGGTCACAGGAAAAGGGGGTGGTTGACTGAAGAGAAGGGCTAGGAGTAGGGGGCAGTGGGTGAGATTGAGGTTACTGACTAGCCGGAGCAGGCTGTGGAAGGCCAGGCTGAGACGATTGCATCATGCAAACATTCACTAAGCTGGGGTCAGAGATAGGAGAAGGAGGAGGACCAGGAAAAGTTCCAAGCAAGGAGGAGTCTTTGTAGACACCAGGGGAAACACTGGTCAATGAATCAAAAGTTGGTTTATTGGCGACGGAAGAGATGGTGGACTCAGGGGAGGTCGGAGAGTGTGGTTCATGGTAAGTCAACTGGTCAATCGTGACAATTTTTCCATTATGAGGGAAAAACATCTTACAGTGGACTGCGGATGGGACGACAGACATGGTGTAGGTGTAACTTCACCCCAAAATAATGTTGTAGTCAATAGGGGCATCGATAACTTCCACGTCGACACAAACAGTCTTGCCGGCAAGGGTGATAGGACAATTACGGAAGAGGCCAATGGGCTGGGAGGCATGGCCATCCCACGCATGAAGGGTGATTGTGGAAGGGGCCAGCTCAGGGGATCCAATTTGTTTCCAAACCGAAGCGGACATTACACAGGTAGATGCCCCCTCATCAATAATACACCGAGCGACATTGGCGTTGCGGATTTTGACTGGGATTTGGAAAGCAACCAAAGGAGGAAGAGGGGGATGGTATGACTGACGGGCATCGAAAACAATCAATTGGTCATCAACAGGATCTACAGCACCCATGACAGATAGTAGAGCCTTCTTTTGAGAAGGGCACAACTGGAGAAGTTCCAATGTTGAAATGGCAGCAGGGGATTGTGCCAGATCATCTACTATGCTGTATGAATGGGCGGCTCGACCAGAGGTAGAATTTCGGCGTAATGGTCCCTTATGAGTCTTGGGATGAATCGCAGCTTGGGGCAGAGGGATTTGTAAGGGACCATGGGGTTTCGACAGAGGCTTTGTAGGACCTGAAGATGGAGACTTGGATACAGATGGAACGGGAGGTGTGGAATATTGACAGGACCAAGTTTGAAGGTTGAGTTCGACGGTGAGAGGAGGGTTAGAGGCCATCATGAGAATCTGGTAATCAAAGGAACCAGAAGGGGCAGGTTGAGTGGTTACTGGGGCATGAGGAGGTTGAGTGGCCATGAATTTTTGTTGAGGGAAAGGATCAGTAAACACAACGGGTTGTGAAGTAGTTGGAGTGGGGGGGATAGTAGGGGAGGAGTGTTTCCCCCTCACGGTGGCCTGAGATTCCCACATCTGCCGCATTTGTGGTAATAATGGACAATCGTGAGTGTAGTGACCATAAACACCGCACAAGAACAGGGCTTATTGGTGCGACGCGACCCGTCCGGCTTAGGCTGAGGGCCCTGTGGCTGGTTGGAAGTGGTAGAGTCAATACTGGCAGGATTGGATCCACGATTACCAGAAGCAGATTGATTTCCTCTTCTCCGTCTTTGAGAAGGAGGAAAATTAGGTGCCCCTGCTGTGAAAATACTTGCCCTGGAGGGGGTAGTAAGTGCAGTTGCGGGGGTGGAAAAGGAAAGGGAGTGGGAGGTCCAAATGCTGGAGGAGCTGGGACACCAGGTTGTGGATATGGATAAGAGGTAGGGTGGGTAGTAGTAAGGTAAGGAGGAGGGTGGGAAAAAGGAGGAGGTATGCCGTAGCCTGAATACATGCTACCTAGAGGGGAAAAAATGCGGGAGGGGCTGGCCCCTGGGGGAAAACCATGGCCCGGAGGAGGTTGGGCAGAGGTATGTGACAGGGCTCCAACGATACCATCGACAGAAAGAGATGCCCCCGAGGCATTAGGGCCACCGGGTTGGGGAAGGTCAGGAAGGACGGTATAAACATAACCATATTGGGCGTAGATAAGGTCATACTTCAAGGCTATTTGGAGGGCGGATTCTTTGGTTTGGGGAAAATGGGATGCGACATCTTTGCCAATGGGAGGTAAGAGAGAGCAAAGGAACCAGTCCATGTAAACTTGATCTTGAATGGGGGGAGCGCGACACAAGCTCCGTCTTCTTCGCTATTCCTTGACATGAGCAGAAAGGCAGGTCGAAGAAGATTGATGAAAAGAAGTTAAGAGTTTAGTACCAGTGTCGTATCGGAGGGGGAGCTGGAAATAAGATAGAAAGGCTTGGGAAATGGTCACAAAGGTGGTATGGGAAGAGGTGGCTTGGTCAACATACCATTTAGAAGCCTCGCCGGTAAGCGTGCATTGGAACAGTCGAAGACGGATGGAGTCATTGGTGATGGAATTGGAGGAGCACCACATGTGGAAAGATCGAATATGGTTAGAGGGATCTTCACTAGCAAGGCCTTCGAACTTGGGAATGTCAAAGGGGAGCTTGGTTGGCATAGCAGGCCAACTAACATCGTGGCGAATAGGATCATTGATCAGCTGATTGAAATCGGGGAGACTGAGGCCAGCCATATAAGGGAGTAATGGGGCAGTCGAGGTAGGCCCCGTAGTGGTTCCACTGGAAATGGACCTAGTGGTAGAACTGGGATTAGGGCGAGGTCCTGAACTAGACATGGTGAAGGTAAAAGAGGGGGAACCAGAAGTAGGGGGAGAACCCGAACAATTAGAAGAAGAGTCGGAGTGCAGACTCGGGGGAGGACTTACACGATGACTATGGGAAGGAGGAAGTCGACCAACCAGAAACTGAGGATGAAGGCCAAGAAGTCTCTAGTAGTGGTGCCTTTGGGGCACAATGATGACAGGAAAAAGAGAAACCGACAAGGGTAGGGGGGACAAAATGAAGTGAGGTCAAGGGTAGAGAGGTGCAGTGATAATTGATTTTAAAGTCTTTGCCAGGCGGTGTTAACCAGGGCGCTTCTTCACTTAGGGTCAGTGTGTGGCGTGCGTTAATTTTAATTGTTTAAACCTAGACGTTTTGAGAGTAAAAGAAAAAGTGTGTTGCGTAATAGAAAATAAATCTACAGTAAATAAGATTGAAATAACATAAAATTAACAACTAAAAATGCAGCAATCTAACCCAAGAAGGCGGGTCTCTCAAAACTAGTCTACAAGAGGGAAAAACTAGGCAAAGAACGCTAAAAAGAGGCCAATAGATCTAAGGTTTGGGGGGACTAGGATCTAAAGTTTAAATCCGCTGAAAAGTGGTGTAGAGAACAACAAATAGGCAGAGGCAAGGTTGCTGCTAAAAAGGAGGAGATCAACTAACAATAGAAGAGACAAGGCGGTGGCCTTAGAAATTAACCCAAACAAAACGATATGAGGTGTTTTGAGAGGGAGAAGAGCTGATCTAGAGGGATCTAAAAATGAGGTATCATATCTGAGAAAAATAAGGCTGAAACTCGGAAAATTCAGACTTGTGAAACAGCAAAGACTTGCCCACAAAAATTGGAGGGTACTAGAGCCCTAAGGGGCAAGATTCCCTCTTAGTTGAGTGAAGCAGATCAGAAACAGGTCTAAACGGGCAAAGACAGAGGCTAGAAAACCCTGACAGAAGCCTCAGACAAACCTATAAAAAGTGCTAGAAAATTTGCAGAAAAAGAGCAGGTCATAGGTTCTGACCTAATTTCAGTCCAGGTCACAGGTTTGGGGCAGAAAAGTGCGTCCTCAAGCTCAGGTCACACTTTTTGGGCCGATAAGTGCGACCTGCAGATCCGGCTCTCTCGGCAGCAGATTTCAGAAAAAGTTGTCGTCTCAACTGTGGCTGATGTCTGTCACCTACGCAATAAGGCCAGAAACACACGGAAGTTAAAAATTTGACTGTTTGAGGGTTTTAGGGGTGAAAAACACCATAAAATAGGAAAAACAGAAAATGGAAGAGAAACCCTAGGATCTGAAATAGCTGGATATGCAGGAATATATAAAACGACAGCGGTCGTAAAAGAAAACCCGTGTGGAGTCACCAATTGTTAGTATGAATCTTTCATCGTAAAATATCACTTTAGATACACATAAAAAATATCCCTAACATCGATTATGGTTGCAAAATATCTTTAATTTTGCTGCACAAATTCAGATCTAAGCACAAAAGACATTAAGCAGATAAAATATAACATGGCTCCATAAATCCAATGGACAAGACAACAATAATGTATTTAAAATAATTGTGTATTATATTAAAGAATGGGGCACTTGAGAGGAAAAAAAGAAAGATGTCTTCCAGTTCTCCTTAGTGGGATGTGTTCTTGAAAGTCCTCAGTGTTTCAGATCTAACATTTCTCTGTCTTATGGTTGTAGAAAAGCAAACATAGAACTCAATGGGAGTTCACAAAGAAAAATGGAAAATGGTGACCCAGAGTAGATCCAGAGTGATCTAATGCAATGAAGGTGACTAATGAATGGGGAAAACCCCCCTATATATAACAAAATATTAGGGCGGTCTAGAACTCGGTGCATGAATAAAATATTATTAATCGAATTCTAGAAGCACCTTTTAGGAATATTTTATTATATTTGTTGGAGGGAAAATGATTCTTGACTTGGCTCAATTCCTTTATTTATAATAAATAAATAAATAAATGGTTTATTTATCATTTTAGGGGAATGATGGGAATATAATTAAATAAATAATGGTTTATTTAATTATTTATGGATGATTTAGTCAAATTTAACTAAGAATATTATTTAAATAATGATTTAAATAAATTTTTCTTAGGAAATAATTAAATAAATAAGGATTTATTTAATTAATTTCCTTGTTTTGGGTTAAATATGACCAAATAAGTTATTTTATATGGTGAAAGAAATTTCTCTTAGGGTAAAATTGGTCTTACATAGTGTACTTGGGTTCATCTAATAATAATAGGTTAGATGACCAAAAAAATGGTGTAACAAGTTTCATCCCACATCTTTCTAGAGTTGATACATATCATCCTACTTTTGCGATCTTCCTTTACATTACCCTCATCAAAGGTCTCCGACCACTTGCACCTAAAAATAACACATTGGAAAGAAGAGAAATACACTTCAATGATCTCTTGTATCTTTCCGACGTAACCTAATGTTCCTCGTACTAGGTTTTGATCACTATGACTAGATTGACTTGATTGATCGAACTTAAATTACAATCCACAGTCTTGTGTGATGTGTCCACCATTGGCATTTTCTGTGTGAAAATGGTGTCCATATGCCCACATAGATGGGAACAAATTCACCTATAAAAAAGTTAAAAAATAATAGCGTCATGTGTCTTATAATAACCCAACAGTTAAAATATGAAATATAGGTGTAATTACATTTGAAAAGTGCATTATTAAGTTTCAAATCTACATATAAATTAAATAGATTATTAGCAAGCTGTTACACCCTATCCATATGTTTAGCGCATCCACTTCAGCACTCGGGAAACGACCGGTTGCACTGTATTTCTCTCTGACTTGGTTAGCAACCCAACTGTTGGGGCATATTTCCTTTTAAATGATCTGGATAAGGCACACTTCTACCATTAAACCGTCTGAATTCTTTCCTGTCACTATCCCATTTCATCCTCTTTTGTTCATACAATGCGACCCACGGTTGTGTCGGTTCAGAATTGTTAAGAAATAATTTATTGATTGCTTCAATTTCTGCATTCGCTGATGAAATAAACCGACATTATATAGTACATAGAGATCAAATATAAATTGGATCGATGTTCAACATGAATATTTACTTCATGTAAATTTGAAAAATTATAAGTCACTTACTCTTTATCAAGCGCTTTTTTCCATTCATTTGGAGAAACTCCCCTTCTCTTTTGTCTTCATCCCTTTCATCATCCCAAATCATTGTGCCTGGTCTATTTTCGATCTATTTGATCTAATCACTAGCATAATAGAAATACTTATATGATATGTACCTGTCTGCCGTAGACCCCTCATGTTTTTCCCCTTTTCGAACAAAACCTTTCAATTTCTTCATGTACCTCTCTAAGAAGAACATCCAACGACAAGAAACAACCCCAATTAATTCAACCTCATCTACTAGGTGGATTATAAGACAAACCTGAAAGTCCATTCAACTCGTCGGCAGTTCCTTCTCAAACATACAAACAATCTCAACTATCTCTGGATGCCACCATGGAATTCTAGCCACACGAATCTCCTTTGACGTGATCCAACATACAAATGAGGATAATTTAGATATGGAACGTCCTAAGTCTTTAGGGAATTCATGTTTTAAACACACACGCACAAACAAAGGATAATGACACTGAAAAGTTATAAACACGTGCAATAATATACAAAATAAGTTATGTTTTATGGTCCTTGCATGGGATAAAATTTATTAATAAAACAAATAATAAAATCATTCTTTTGACATTATACGTACTCTTAGAATATACAAATAGTCATGCAATTTCAAGCCCGAAAAATGGTTATCCACGGTGAAGTTGTGCCGTAGTGAAGACCTGTATGAAGATGGCACCCTCACACCCATTATAACTTGCTTTGCCAAAGAAATATTATATATATTTTTAAATGCATTGGACATCACCTTCTTTGAAATACCATGAATTAGAGGGACCAACGCCTTCCTCTGATCTTGTACTTTCTAATCATCTTGGCCAATGTTTCTTTTTACATTTTGAAGTAATAAGATCTTTCCTAACATCCAATGTGTCACTATGTTTCGATGATATGTGCCTCCATAAATAAGATGAAACATTTTTAAATATATGCATGGGATCTAATAATTGGGTAATCTTAATATGTTTTCAATATGGGAGGTTATAAAAGATAGATTTATTTTTCATCCTAATGGGTAATTTCTCAACATAGGTGTCGAATAATTCTGGGTCATTAAACATAGGCTCCCCATTTGAATGAAACATTTATATGAACTCCTTCTCCTTCTCTCTCTCATATGCTCTAAGCCATTCAACTGGTGTCATTATTGGAGGCCTTTGGGTTCTCTCTTGTTTACCATTGAAAGCGGATGTTTCTCTTCTGTAAGGGTGCTCTTCTCGAAGGAATACCCTGGAGCAATCATACACTAGATTTCGTAGGTCCTTAGACCATCTAGCTTTCAGAGAAGGTCCACAAAATTTACATCCAAAATACCATTTTTTTACAAAACTTGTGATATTATTTTATACAATTTATGTGCATGGCACGTTAAATAATATCATGAAGATCAGAACAATTACAACGAATTAAATATATAAGATGCGAAAGAATATTGTTATGTATATAAAAAATCAATAAACATGTAATTTACCAGAGAAAACTCCTAAGCTTGGATAATCATGTGTCGTGTAAGCACATATGCCATATAACGTAAAAATTCTCTCTCCTATGATGGGTCTTGATACATCATATACATTTATCTCATCCCATAATTCCTTCAATTCATCTAGCAGTGGTTGTAAGTAGACATCCATATTCTTCACTTTTCTTCTACGAGTAACTATGAGAACTAACATAAGATGTTCATTCTTCACGAACAGCCATGGGGGGATATTATTATTTATCACTACTACAGGCCAAATAGAATAGTTGGTGTTCTGGAGGGAATATGGGTTAACGCCATATATGGCTATGCTGAGCTATAGAATTCATACTTCATCCTTGAATTTTTGGGCCATGTATCCTCTATATGCTTCGTGGCTATTGAATCAGTTCAGATTTGCTTAACTCCCAACTCACTTCTGTGTGAGGTATGCCATCTCTACAACATACCTAATTATTTTCAACAAAGAGACTTTGAATCCTTGGGATTATAGGCATGTGCCTCAATATCTTAAAAGGAGGACCACATGATTTACCCTTCTTTTTTTATTTATCATACCTGTCATGCCCACATTTCAGACATATTTCTTTGTCTGCATATTCTCCTCTATATAGAATACAATCATTTGGAAATGCATGATATGATATGCACTCAACACCCAACATTTTTAATAATTTATTTTCCTCTTCGCAGCTATGGAGAAAGACATTATCACTCGAAAGAACCTTATGTTTGAATAAACTGTAGTTGATGATCATCATGGAAAATATTAAATGTACATTAATGTCGATATAATTATTAACGTTCATAAATTGACAATTTTTTAATGTGCATTGTGTGATTATATTTCTCAAATTTATATAAGGGAGGACTTTATGGTAACTTACCTCCAAATTTCTGAGAAACACGAATTCGACAAGCTAAACATTTCTTTCAAATTTTACGGTAACATCATTGTCCCCAACTGGGTAGACTTTGACTGACCTCCAGGTCAAAAGAGAGGGGTAGTGGAAGCAAATTTAAGGCTTTTGAAAAAGGTGTCAGCGATATGATCATCATCCCCTAGTTGATTATTGTTTTGGAATGCATCTAAAAACATTTTGTCCATGGAAGTCGCATCCCTTAATAAATTATCCATACCAGCCTCTATTTGATTGCCTCATTTTCCAGCTTGTGAAGAACTACTATTGTTGTATTCATTCTTAATTGGCGAATCTGGACATAGCATGAATTGAATCGATGGTTGATTCAACCATTCTTGGTATCGTTCCTCTCCGATTTTTTCTCTTAATTCAACCTTCTATCAATTTGACATTGTCGTGGGGTGCCACGGAAGATGGCAGGTAGGTCACTCATCATCACTAGAATCCTAATAATTTCAAAAAGTATATTTGAACATGATTAGTACAAAATATATGATATCAATTAGTAAGAACGTTGACGATGCATTATTAATTTGTTTGGCTTTGAAATTAATAATTACATTAATATACAAAAAAATGTTATTACCTTCATTGCCCCGGGATTGTGGCAAGAAGACACAATATTGTTACGATTGGCAGTGTGAAGCAGCTGTCCATTTTCATCTACCAAATGTGCCTTGCGGTATGCTACTCTTGATAATAGCTTTCGATGTTTTGGAGTTGTTTGATTATTTTGTGCATCTGAACTTGATTCTGAATCTACATGAATGTGAATTTTTTATACATTATAAATTTTATTAAGCTGACTGACATGGATAAAAGACATAAATTCAATTAGATAATGAAAATATATTTAAAATATGAAGCAAATATTACATCTCAAGATGGATAGGGAGAACTCCATGATGGGCTTTGAGAAATATTATGGAACCAGATGGATTTTGAAGAATTGTCTATTTGATATAATTATGATATTTTATAACTGCATTTAAGCAAAACCAACGACAAATTTTATCATAGACATCTAAAAGTAATTTCGGTGCCTTCAAAATGGACTTATTGTTATCGGTGCTTATGTACAGATAACCACACTGATGCGGTTTTAGTTACTCTACACTAGTGCTGTGTTATTAACTGACACACTGATGTGGTGTTATTAATTGATGCACCAGTAACGAAAAAACGTAAATAAAAAAAACACAACCTTATTTTTTTTAAGTGAAAAAAGAAGTAAATTGAAAAAAGGGCAACAAAATATTTTTGAAAATCTAATTTCATAAAACAATTCTTTAAATACTAATTTTTTTTTATTATTTCAATATTTTTGCAAAAATTTTCTACTAGATATTTACAGCAGACATTCCTGGAGAAAAAGAGCATGAGAGCACTCTGGAGCAGTGAAATACTTTTGAACATAAGTATTCAGACAATGAGAATTCCAAACCTTTAGTGATTCAAACCCTATAGCATATAATTTCAAGCGACATCATGATTACATTTTATGCAGTATTTTTTACGTAGTAAGTAAAAAATTTAAATTTATTGTTCATTCTCAGTACAAAAGAAAAATCCCATTTTTACCCTAAACCCTTCATTCCTTTTGTTTCTGCCCTTGCTTCTTCTTGTTTCTGTGATTTCAGAATTAGGGATTTTCATTTTAGATTTATAGGGTTTGTATTGCTATATATATAGGCCTATGACATCCAACCCACGGGACGACTTGCATAGTCATATTCCAATCCATGTCGGCCCTTGCGTGAATTAAAAAAAACAGATTTTTTTTAATCGGTGCACCTTGTGTAACCTAGAGCACTAGTGCGTTCGCTTATCCCAACGCACTACCTTTTTAATTCATGCGCCATATGTAAAATAGGGCACCGATACGCTATTTCATTATAGTGCACCGCTCACGTACTATTTGGAAAAAACAATTTGTATTTTGTGTTAATCGATGCACCATGTAACATATAACACACCAGGCCTCCTAGTTGACAGAGAGCACAGTACGATGGTCCCTTGTTTGCGCAGGGCATTTATAAGAATAGGTCGCACCACCCCCTCCACGACACCATATGCTACAAAAACTAACATTAGACCATTTTTATTATTTTGTTTGTGTTAATCGGTGTGGTGGTTAACATGTAATGCACCGGTGCTCCTTGTTGACATAGAGCACCATACGGTATTTTATATTGTTTTGGCGGTGCATTTATAAGACCACCACGCACCAACCTCGGTGCATACACCATGAAAAGCGCACCGGTTTCTTGATATTTTTTTTTACCTGAAAATTTGATAATTTATTTAAAAAATATATCAATGAATGATATGGTACGCGTTTCATATCGATAAAGAAATGGATGACGAGAGATTAAGTAACAAAAGTACTGATAACACATCTAAAAGCAAAAAAGACAAGTTCTTTACAAAAAATATTATGTTTGAACTATATGTAAGTTTAACTAATATGTATTGTTTACTGTGCATCATGCAGAGCCACAAAATGATGAAGCTCGATAAGATTACTTCTGATCTAGGACCAGAGGAGCATAAAAGCTCGATGGAAAATTTTCAAAATGATGAATCAGGTGAATGAAAAAAATACTATCGATCCAATATGAGTTTATTTTTTTATTTTTCATTAATAATATAATTAAAATCATTAGATAACATGTTTCAAAAAATATATTAATTCCCATATGTTTAATGTTCTAAAGGGACCAACAACTCAGAAAAGGAATGTTTCTCTAAGAAAAGAAAAAAATAGAACATGCAAATGAAAATGAATTTCTCCTTAGCTCATCTGGAGCAGTGCTAGAGGTTAACGAAAGGGGAAAAATTTTTACGAAAATTTGAGGGATCTAGTGGAACAAATGTATAGACGTTATTTCCACTTACAATACAAAAATCAATCCAATGGTTCGAAGAACCAATTTTATCTAAACTACAGGAAGAGTTTCCAGAAGAATTAGTCAATGAGACATGTCAGAATTTTAATAGAAAAAATGTACAAAGAAAAGGAATAAAAAAATAATATTCTTCAAATGTTTTTCTAGAATTATTTATAAATATCATTTATAAATATCACTTTTGTTATATTTAATTTTCATATATTAATATAAAAATTAAATAGTTTATTGTCATGTTACATTTTCAGGAAGTTTATGAAAATCTCAAAAGATGAACGAGCTAATATCAGAAATATGCTAGTATGAATGTACAAAAAGGTGTACAAGGATATGGTCAAAGAAATGGACAAAATTGCATCGCAAGAGGAGCCATCTAAACAACAACGTGATTCAAATGTAATATGTAATAATTGAATTTTTCGATGATTAGGTACAATAAATAAACAATTTAGCATTAAATCATAATTTTCAAGTATTTTCTTTCAGAAAAGAAAAGAAAATGGAACCCATTCAACACATAAAACAGGACAAGGAAGAAAAGGGTTGATATCTAAGTTTGTGAGTAATTGTTACTTCCTTATAACAACTTAGCAAGATTTCAGTTTTGTATATTTTAAGTTGTTTTACAAAAATCATTATTGAATGTCTTCAAACTGGTGCTAACATACAAAGAAGAAATGTCAAACGAATTGATTGAAATTGGGTTAAATATGGGTTGTGATATATGTTGGCATATCAGAAATCAATTGTGGAATTTGTAAGAATCTATCGATATTGTTTTAATTAGCTCCATCTATAATTAATAGAAAAAAAAATTATTTTATATTAAATATATGATTTGTTATGGGGTATAAAACTTGCAGGAAACAAAGTATGGAACTGTGCCAACAGATGAAATCTTGAAAGATGGCATACTACATGGTTTAGAAAGAATCTATATAGTTCATGAGTCAATTGTTGCTATGGTACATCATTTTTTTTCGATTTACATTGATGTATATTATTTAATATTACAATTTTCATTATTCTCAACAATGTATATACACTCATTACAATTTATTTTTAAGTTTGTAGATGGAAGGTGAAGAAGAAGAAAACAGTCAACACCGTGAACAAAACATTCCTGAAAATAACCCAAGTCATGGAAGTAGCTCAAGCAGTGACAACAGTTCAAGTGAAGAATGAAGATCATTATGTTTGGATATCGAAGCAAGGCATTGTATTTTTTGAAATATTTGCCTGTGAAATCAGACATTTTGTTTAATGCAATGGACATAGTGTCCCAATTGAAAGAGAAAGGGATACCAATAACTGTCCCATTTTGTATGACAAAGGCCGTCTTATTCATATATATATATAATAATAATAATAATAAAATATGTTTTAATTTATTCTATTGCGTTCTCCATTGATTAAATTTATGGATGATTAAATATTATAATGAAGAGATGTGAAATCTGATGATATCCTATAACAAATTTATCCAAACATCACATCCAAATGCCCAAGTAAAAATTTAATTGATATGAATACTGTTATAAGATATGTGTCATCTTTTGATGAATAATGAATTTAAAAAAATCACAATAATTACGATATGATCTAACAAATTAATCCAAACATCAAATTCAAATGCATTAATAAAATTTTAATTAATATTAATACTGTTATAAGATGTGTCAACTCTTGATGAATAATGAATTTTAAAAAATCACAATAATTGCACTATCATAGGATGATGTTTCTAAAAAATACAAAATGAACACCAGTGTGTGGCAGTTACTATACACTGATGCGTTTCTACGACCTATGGGCACCGCACAAATACCAATACCAATTATAAATATCAGTGAATTTGTGCGATACTACCCACTGGCACGCTTATGTGAGACTTATCTACCGGTGCATTTGTACGACGTATGGGCATCGCACAAATACCAATATGAATTATAACAATTGGTGTGTTTGTCTGATACTGCACACCGATGCGCTTAAATAAGACTACATACCGTAGCATTGATATGACATATGGGCACCGCAAAAATCCCAATACGAATTAGAAAATTCGGTGCGTTTGTCTGATAATGTGCAATGGTGCACTGCTATAAGACTACGTACTGGTGTGTTAATACGACACATGGTCACCACACAAATCCCAATTCCAATTACAATGGTGCCATGCATGTATGACCTACAGTGTGCCTGGTGTAGTTGTATACCTTAGTAGCGCATCAATTAAAGAAACATCCGTAATAACCTACAGCTGCCCAAAATTTTTAGCTATGATGAAATTCCATTAAAAGCTCCGCCAAAATCTCCATTAACAAAAACCAATTTTGTAGAAAACATTTTTTTGACAATTTTGGTCAATTTTATAACACTAAAAACCCCCTTTATAACTTCCGCTAAAGGGTATTTTCCTTGTAGTCTATCTAATTTATCAACATTTACCTCTCCATTATACATAGGCAATTCAAAATTTATGTCAAGTTTCAAAAGTGGAGTTTTACCATATCCATTTGGATAATGTGGTGGTGTCTACGAAGGGGTTGATGTAGAAGATGATGATGGTGAAGATGGTGGTGAGGATGGAGGTGAAGAGAAAGTTGTAGTTAGAGGTGTTTTTTCACCATTCCCTCCATTCCCTTCTGGAGGTTTGTCCCCATCTCCTCCATATCCTTTTGGATGTTCATCTCCATCTCCCTTTGGAGGAATGGATCTCTCACCTTGCAACCTTATATTCCTCTCTTCATAGAGAAATTTCACCTTATGTCTCATGTCAAACAATGCCTTTCGGAAAATACTTTACATCCTCAGACATATTTCCAGGCTCTCCTTCATGTGCCATGATTGGTGACACTGGTGGTGGATATTGTGGCAACTGTGCTCTCCTTGAGATAGCTTTAAGACTTGCTACCACAAGATTTCAGTCTCCTCTTTTTAGATTCAACTTTGTAAGCATAAAAAACACTTGAAATAGAATTAAAGCCTCAAAACAACCAAATAACCAAAGCTCTGATACCAAAATGATTTATATATGTAAAATGAAGGTTTTCTTTATGAAAATTTTAAGTGAAATGTTTAGGGTTTTTACGAAATTATGTCAATTACATTAACACATAAAATATAATTTTTATCTCAGTTTTGAAAAAATGAAAGAGACAATAATAACACAATAGCAAACAAAAGACAATGAATGATGAAGGAGTTCACCCCTCCTGGGCTACATCTCTTGGTACAACTTCCAATGTTGGGCCTCTTCCATTATACTCAAACATATGTGTTTACATCAAGTTACTGTGCTTAGAATGAAAAAAAAAATGTCTCCAATGGCTCCAGAATAGTAAAAAACCCCTAGTTGGGCTCTTTCTACACTCAAGCAGGTCGAAAATTGACTAAGTTATTTTTTCTACAATTTCCGACTCTTTCAGCCACGTGGAGCAATAAATTCACCCCTCACGAACGAGATTTGCATTGGTTCAGGTGAAATTTGTTGCTTCATTAGATTTTCTAATATCCCCCATGATACAATAAAATCGCGCCACTTGGTGCAATAACCATCATCGGATCGAGGGTCATTTTGAACCAATTCGCACCAATTTCTTAACCCTGCTCAGAACTAGAGTTCGTGTTTAGGTTGGGTTACAACCACTAGTGGTCAAGTTTGAAAAGACTGCATGCCAAACTCCAACCTAAATATTTGCATATACCAAGGTTCAAATTGCGCTTTCCATCATGGGTTGTGTTAAATCCACCAACATATAACTTAACCGCGCTCATGATAACTGTTTCATGTGATGCTGTGACCTTTGTTGGGTTAACTGATAGTTGAATCGCTGAAAAGTTTGGTTGCATATAACATATCGTTCAAAGTTTTAAACATTAATATATGGTGTTGGGTTAGGGTTAACCTTGGGCCCTTGTCTTCCTACCATGTGTCGTGGTTTGGGTTGACCATGGGCCATGGGTTAACCCCGACCCCGACCCCTGATAGCGAACACAATAAAATTTATATACAACTCAACAACAATGCATATCAGGGAAGAAGTGTGATGAACCGATGGAACATTGTGTTGTTGGTAGGTAGGTTGTGCGTTCAAATCCTGTGGAGGTCTTTTGAGACCCAAACAAAAGTTTGCGCTAATCTCAAGAGGCCATGTGGCATCCATCGATTGGCCCACATGGCCTCCCTAATTCAACCAACTCATCAGCCTTAAACCAATAAAATTAAACCATTAACAACCAATAAAATTGAGACAAGTGTAATCCAATCATACGCCCACAAAAATAAAGTCACTTTCTCAATCATTTCCTAGTGAGCGTACAGACTCCTAACTGGGCATCCCTGTAACTTAATTTTCTTTTAATTTTAGTTATTTTCCAAATGAGTCGGAATACGATATTAGGAGCATACGTTATAGGTTTTTAGTGAAATTAGTTGTGTTGGATTCAAGGGCAATGAGATATTTGCTTTGGCGCTAGTTTCAAGTCGTTTCGAGCACTTTGAATTTTGAGCATTTTATTGGTCCACTAGATCAACATGCCAGAGTTCCGATCACAAATCCCCAAGAGTATTTCTACGTGTGCACACTTACAAAAACAAATATTAAACCAAATAAAAAAAATAAGCAATTAATAACTACATAAATAAATTAAAACCACATTAATAAAAAATAAAAACATTAAATATTGATAATATTAAAACATTAATAACATTAAAATATTAAAATATTAATAAAATTAAAACATTAGATATTAATAACATTAAACATTAAAACATTAATAGCCACATTTATAAATATCATCAATAACCAAATTTATAGATTTAAACCATTTGTTATGCCATTTAATAATGTATAAATGACAAAAAAATAGTTTCTTATTTTAAATGTATGTTTATGGTAAATCTAACCTATGTGGTAAATTTTAAAAGACTATTGAAACAAAACCGAGTGTTTGCAAGCGTTTGGAATCCCAAAAAATACATTTTTAAAAATGGGAAAAACAAGGCAATCCTTGCAAGAAAGTGTTGTTTCTTCATTGTTGGAAGATGGCTCCATTTCATTTGTGGAGGCAAAGGGAAGGGAAAAATGAAAATGAGAATGAGAGAAGAGGTGGCAAGGTATATTGGGAGGGTGTCGTTCTGGAACAACATCTTTCTACATGCTTGTAAGCTTTGGTTTTCGAGTCTGTGTGAATAGTTGTCTGCATAGCTTTTGTGGTTTTGTAATGTCCCCCGGCGAAAAACAATTGACTTTTTTTATTTTACTATTATTTTATTCAGAATAGTTGTTTGCATAGTGCTTGTGGTTCTGTCGTGTCTCCAAGTGGAAAAAAATGACATTTTTATTTTACTGTTATTTTATTTACTAAGGAAAGATAAACTAAATAACAATTATATTTTATTTTAAGAATGAAATTTTGTTAAATTATTATGAGTGAGAAAGAATTCACAACTTGACCTTGAGTAAATTATGTGAGAAACTCACGCAATTGTGGACAATTATGGACAGGGGCATGGTGGTTACCTACCCAAACTCTTTATGTTGTTAAGAGAGAAAAAACCAATAGGGTCAGGGGATATGAGGCAGGAAAGAGAGGAGAACAGTGTTTTTTTTAAATCTAGAATGGATTACCAGGAAATGAGGATTGATCATTTTTGTAGAGATCAGATGATCATGACCTTCTGTCATACTTAGCCCAAGTCCCAGTTATGCAGTAGCTCAAGGGGAGACACAATGGTGACTAGTCTCATAGGTCGGGAGGAGTGCTATTACTCAGGTGAGAATTGTGTAATTCCTTTCCATGTCAATTAAGTATGATTCAATGATTTTTAATGAAAACAATAACAGTAAATATAGCGAAAATATTACAATATGTTTGACATAGAAATAGCAAGTGCATATGGAGTACTGAATAAATATATTTGTACAGAATCTATGTAGAAAGAAATATATGACTGTGCATGATACGAATCTTGGCCCTGTGTGTAGAAGTGATTATGTGATAGGAAACTGTAGAATATAGTTGTAGGCTTCTCCACATATGTGAATTTACATTTATATAGAGCATAAAGCGAAAGCACGTTAACAATCTTACCTGTGATGAAGTGACCAACATAATTCCACCTTACTTTCAAACAAGAAAGAAATGGATGGATTCGACCAGTAATTAACTATCGAAAAGATTAAATTTAGCATAGTGTGATCACACACTAACCCTAACATAGATTTTGTTATGACAACCAGGAACTGAGCATGAAGAAGCTAACAAACGACGTTGGGATTTGAGGAGGAAAAACCCTCTTGCAGTCATGGAGAAACCCCAACTTGGAGTATGTATTGGAAACTCCAGGGCCAAACCCTCCTCATCAGTTCTCTGTCAGCGAGTAATGGGATGGCTTAGTCTCGAAGAAGATATAAATAAGAAATGAACAAAACAAAACTCTAGAGAGTAAATACAAATCTATTCACCCAAATATGGTGAAATGAGTACGAACCAGAGCTGTAGAGTTAAAATTCAGCCAAATTACTGAAGATTAAAACTCCGAGAGAAATCCATACACAAGAGCTGGAATCTATTGCAACATAAAACCCTTGAAACTACTAAAACCTTAGCTGCTTAAAGGATCTCAACTGAATAATTCATATTGACTGACTACAAGAGTGAGCGGAGCAAAGAAAACTAGAGAAGCAAAGGATTGCATGGCTGGTAAGGGTCTAGACGTCGATTTGCAAAGGCAACACGTCCCCTTCCTCTTCAACTGGAATGAACACTACCCAAAACCCTCCCTCCACCCAAAGTAGTTGCCCTAACTACTGCACATCTTAGTCGTTATTGCATGGACACTTGGTGTTAGGATCTGGCCTGTTCTCGAAGCTTCATCCAGTGGAGGGCTTCATACTTTAACACATTGATTAAATCTTAAAATAAATAGCATCGGTGAAACACATTATATATATCATGTTGTATGGTAATGATATCCAACTCATCGTGAATAGTCAGCGTTGAAATTTATTGCAGGGTACATGAAATGATATATTATAACAAAGTGGGTTACGGGGAAGCAAGTACCTTACTTGAATAGTAATTCAATGGTTTTAGCAAAAGGGATAATGGATAAAATTGTTCAAACCTGTAGTTACAACAAACAACAAAGAACAACATGAGATAAGCACTCGTGGAGGAGCCTGGATAGGCAAATAACATAGAATATTACCAGATAAGCACCCCTCGAGTAGCTCGTATAGCCAATTGCCAATACAACCAGATAAGCTCACCTCGAGGAGTTGGAATAGTCAATTGCTATATGTCAAACTTGCATCTATACATACTCAGTGGTAAACATGTAAGTTTCTATGGTCTCATAATCTATGTTCAAATGGCCCACTATGAAGTGCCAGTTGGATGTTATGGAAACAGTATTAAGGTCACCATTTTGGTCTTGTTGATCCAAAAGAAAATTTTGATATGTTTTACAAATATTTGGATGTTATGGAAACTGTATTAAGGTCACCATTTGGCCTTGCTCATCCAAAATAGGATTTTAATTAGTCCTACAGAATTATCACTACGTATGCATATTTTTTAAATGTAATTAGAGAGAAAACCAATGGAGTTTACGGCATATTAATACCGTAATTCAAATCGATTAGCCACTCATACAAAGACTTGTCATCCTTTAATAAAAACACGGGTTGCACCATTTTCAACCTTAAAGAAGATGATATGCCCCTTGAGAAAACCACCCAACAGATTCCATCTGGCACAAAATATAATACAAAAATTAAGGCTCACAGCCATATGCAAATGAGAATAACAACTCAAAATACAAGAGAAGGGTTTTCTAATAAATTGAAAAAATTGTGCACATGGCCCCCAAAAAGCGCCAAATGAACACTTACCAATAGTAGAACTCTTGGGAAAACCAGAATCAATAGATAATTTAAATGAGTAGAGATTATACAAAACTTAATGGAGGCTAGCCTAGAGATGTTGAGAAATTTATAGATCGCAAAATACAAAATGGAACTGTGTAATAAGAAAAAAATATATATAGTGGAGAAGGATAAGTACTATGATTGACGTCTAGCAGGTAAGGGTTCATAATTATTGCTAGAAGCAGGAGGTATATGTTAAACCTTATAAGGTTGAATCTACGTCGACTTAGTTTTGAAGCCCACAACTTCATCTAATATGCATATGTTAAAGTAATACCCCAGCCATCAACAAAGAAAATATTTCATTATCTGCAGTTGGAAAAAGAAAGGCACACACATAAATCTTTTCCAACATTCCCCAATAGTAGTTGTCACATGTCTAGAACTATGTAAAATTCGAACTTCGTAAAATAGGCTAAGAACTATGTAAACTATGTAAAATAGACTAAGAAAAATTATTACCCAAAATAGTATAAGAAAAATTATGAAATATTAAATCTATCAATAAAAATATTAGTATGTACTTCAAAACATTTGAAGAAGTATAATAAAAAAGCACATGGGTCATTATGGAATACAACATTCTTGGTGCTTGTTCTACGTGCATGCATTACGCTTGGAGTTGTGTGATCAAGATGCTCTGATGTAATATTTGGATAGTTCGAGGAGGTCTCTAGGAGATTTGAGTGTCATACATAGTCATATTGCTAGGCAAGAGTGTTGAAAAAACTAACAGCAAGTCCCAGTCCTAATATCTCAGTCGTGACCAAGAATTGCTAGATAGCAAGGCCCACTCAGATTAGACAGAAGAAAGAAGAATGTGGGTCAAAAGAGAGGGTTTGAACACTCACCTAGATTATATTCCAGCACTAGGCTCCTTTTGAGGAATAGAACTACTAATACAACTGTGAAGAAAGGAGTGGGAGGGAAAAACTTGTTCTTTTTTTCTTTTCTTATAGTGGTATAATTATGTATATAAAAAAATAATCAAATTTGTACTTCTTGAGTTACTTGCTTCAAAAGATTTTGAATTTTATTACTGTTGGTACATGACACAGGGCTAGGATATTTAGCAACTTCATGCAATGAGTGAACGATAAAGTGTAGTGGTGGAACATAATGACTTAGTTGAATGGTTGATGTGAATGGAATATATTTGTAGTGGGAATGATTTCTCCTTAGTGAGTGGCTTAGTTTATCTACTGAAATAAGTTGTTGTTGTTCTGACATAGCTAGTTGAAGCTCCATATCTCATAAAAGAATCATAGGTGGTAGGATAGCTAGCGCCCCTTCCATTCCAGTTCAAAAGTAAAGCTAGCAGCTAACTTAGTTCTAGTATATTTACCAACTACACCTGTAAAATGAGATCCATTGCAGACTATGATTGAGGTATGCAGGTTTCAATATGTTTTTATAAATAACTCCAGTTACTTACTACTCAGAATTATGCAAATACATGCATTTTAAATGAAATTTGGTGATATGGAAGTTCATCTAGGTTGTTTTTACCATGTATAGGATGAAGATACTTTATTTGCTGACTATGCAGAAGCTCAAATGAAGATTTCTAAACTTGGGTAATTTTCATTACAATTCCATCCACTTGACTTAATGCTTGATATTTCCACTATTATTATTCTAACGTTTTTTTCTTTTTTCTCAAGGTTTGCTAATGCATAGATACATACCTGTCGCAGAGACAATTCCTTGCAAGATAGTTTTTTTTTATATTTGATCTAATGTTTTTTATTATAAAGTCACATAGAAGTTAGTGTTATGGGCCATAGTAACACTTGAAACTATATATTTTTGAAAAACATCGATATTATTTTCAATGAAAATTGAATACAAAATTTTGGAATCCAGTTATGTTCTATCATGCACATATTTTTTTTTCTAAATTGGACTAATCTATTAATTATGAAACATAATGTACATGGAGGGACTGACCTCCATAATTGCTGTACTAACCAATTCTGGCGGTAGTGTTAATCAAAAAACCAAAAAACTAACCACCCTTATCGGGGAAACTGGCCCAAAATATGTTGCCCACTGTGGGAAAACGAGTTATGTTTAATGAATTCCCAGAGTTTGACAGAAACATCCCAATGGACAACTTGCCTATAAAATGTGACAAAACATGAAAATTGACCAAAACTAGATGTGGAAACATGTCCTTACGATGGTTTTGCATCATGCTAGGTGTATTTTTGTGTTGGAGGAGGCTCCTCCACAATAAGACATCTGTAATCCTCAGACGAGTCATCTTCTTTCTTGGACTCACTACAAGAAAAAAGCACATTGGTGAGGGGCGAAAATGGTCACCATAAGCTCATTGGTGAGGGTCAAAAGAGCCTTCGTCACCAAAAATTGAACGTCACCAAAGGTGGCGTCGCTGAAAGTATAGGTGTTGTGGTGACATTCAAGGTTCGTCACCAATAATGATTTATAGTGACGAATAGTAATCGTCACCATTTCATATGAGCAATGGTGATGGACAGTAGCAACCGTCACCAAAAAACTGAACGTCACCAAAGGTGGCGTCGCCAAAAGTATAGGTGTTGTGGTGACATTCAAGGTCCGTCACCAATAATGATTTATAGTGACGGATAGTGACCGTCACCATTTCATATGTCCGTCACCAAAAAACTGAACGTCACCAAAGGTGGCGTCGCCGAAAGTATAGGTGTTGTGGTGACATTCAAGGTCCGTCACCAATAATGATTTATAGTGACGGATAGTGACCGTCACCATTTCATATGAGTAATGGTGACGGACAATAGCCTCCATCACCAAAAAACTGAACGTCACCAAAGGTGGCATCGCCGAAAGTATGTGTTGTGGTGACATTCAAGGTCCGTCACGAATATTGATTATAATGATGGATAGAGACCGTCACCATTTCATATGAACAACAACGATTTTTTGTGATGGACCTTTCATGGCCGTCACTATTGGTGCATATATATATGGCGACGTTCATTGACCGTCACCATAAACTCATTGGTGACATCAAGGTCCGTCACCAATAATGACTATAATGACAAACAGTGACCCTCACCATTTCATATCAACAACAACGATTTATGGTGACGGACCTTTAATGGTCGTCACTATTGATGCATATATATGGTGGCGTTCGTTGACCGTCACCATTTCATATTTTGGTGAGGGTCGAAAAATGTCACCATAAGCTCATTAGTGATTGTCAAAAGAGCATCTGTCACCAAAAACTGATTTTCGCCATTCCCTATATATGAATATTAGGGCACGATGGAATCGAACCACCAACCTCCTGCTTGTAAAGCAGGTGCTCTTCCATTGAGCTAGCACCCTTTAAAGAATTAGACTTTAAACTAGCAATTTCCCCTAAAGGTGCAAAGATACACCAAAGGAATAAGAACCAGGAAAACTGAAAGAATTCAATGTCCTTGCTCCTATTTTTATTCTACGACACTCTACAAAGTATGATCTTGATCTATGACGTATTTGTGCCGAGTGGTTCTAATTTAATAGTAAATGTTATATTCAGATAAAATAAATGAATAACTGACAGGCCTTATAGGCTAATTTTTAATCCTTACACCAAAATCTCTTAATATTCAAGTCTATGGAACAACTCATTCAAAGTTCAAACTGAAATAGATTTTAAATGGAAACCCTAAAACCAACTAAGTAGTTTACAAGTTAACATTTTGGATATAACTTCTGCTCAATTTATATGACAAGTTATGCCATAACCTTGAAACTAGTTTCTTAGCTAAAAGACTTTCTTAAGTCAACAATGACAAAGAAAGATAGTCATGGCAAGAAAAATTCTCTTGTTTTTTCTAATGAGGGTGCAAGTAACTTGATAAAGGTTGTATGAGAGTATCAAACCATAAACAGTTTCACTAAAACATGAAAATGACAAAGTCTTGTTAAGCAACAAAATTTTAGTTGAATATATGAAAAGCATCGAGCTAAATGATATAATTAAACTAAAAGTAACTATAAAAAAATGAAATTTCCATCATATACCATTTGGTTTGGTTAGTTCTTCGGAAAGAGAAAGTGAAATTGCATGATCCAACTCCTCATCTTGATTATGTAATGGACCATCCTGAACAAAAATGTCCACATACAACAATCAATGTTATTGTATTGGTAAGACTTTTGATATAATCTATCAAAGCATGTACTATGTAAGAGAATCACTAGTAGTTGAATTACTTCTCTACTCGCATGTACTACCTTTGGTAGTTGAATTACTTGGAAATAGAAATCCTTATTAAAAGGTAATGCAAAGAAAAGCAGAAGCCTTTGAATATAGATGGCCATCTTGATTTTATAGAGTTATAATTGAATACTAAAGGACTAGGAATGTTGCAACGAAATATATGGATGGAGTGTAATAAAAAGAATTTGGATAATTTAGGTTTCACATATCTTTAAATGGAACTATTTTTTCCTTTTGGATTCCCAGTCTTTACTATGAAAATAAAATTTTCGATTCAACCAAAGAGCACAATATTTGAAGTCTTAGTTGCCTGAAACAGGGTAAAGAAAACATTTGGAAACGGGGATGACTTTTGAAATGACCACTTTCAAAACCTTTGGAAACAGAGCAACGAGCACTTCCACACACAGGTCCAAAAGTCATGACTTAGGAGCATGAGCACACCTAATTCAGGGATGATTAAATATGAAACGATTTGGGCTGCAATTATACTCAATTAAACGTAAAGCAATGATTAAAATATATTAAAATGACTTAGAAGTCAAACATGACAACTTTGGAATATGGTAGAATGTTGGCATAAAAACTTTGTTCATTATACATTCTCTTTCGTTCATTTTTGATGCTTTACTTCCAAATTAGGTGTTTTCTTTGTTGGAGATAGCAATTTGTACATCTAGGTTGAACCATTAATGATGCCCACAATGAAGGGGCGTGTAGCTCAGTAGTACAGCAGCACACTGGCCAAGGGAAAATCTGGGGTAAATCTTAGTATGTGTAATTTTCAAGACGGGGATAGAGCTAGTTTTGCTTGAGGTTAGCCAGGGGACCTTAGCCAAAGTGTGGCCTGATGAGGGTGTTGGAAATAGGAATACACACATCTATGTTGAACCCTTAACGGTGTCCCTCATGAAGGGGAAAGTGGCTCAGTGTTAGAGCAATCCAACCAGCCAA